>JAMKCH010019375.1:0-28320 GCA_023653785.1 Ophioderma brevispina | reverse complement strand
TGAATGTCATTTTAAGTTGCAGGTTGACCATTTCTGGACATCTCAGATTTCAGCCTTTTGTCCATTCTATCGTATCATTAATATTTTTATGATTATAGAAATAAAGATTGATTAAAATGCTCAGGTTCACAGAGTGAAGTTGGAAAGGGTTAAAATCACTGAACTTGAGGGCGCCATCACATATCCTGCCACCCAACTCATTTCAATGGGAGAACTACTTGGCTGTATTATAAACAAGCCTATTCACTGTAAGTGGTGTAAAAATATGGGGTTGTTTAACATCTGAACCTACCAACTGGTTGTGTAAGAAATATATTAAACAAGTTGTATAATTTTTCTACGCAACTTATGTAAATATGTACACAAATTTACATAACTAGTTAAATTTTTTTCTTACACAACTAGTTGCTAGGTTCATACGGTTAACCATGGTTTAACAACCTCATATTTTAAACGGATTTACAGTGTATGTAGCTTTGATTTGACATCCAATGAATTTAACATTGAATTCAACACAAAAGAAAGCAAGCAAACATGATTGATACACTTTTAATTGCCAATTTATTAGCTTTATCATAAAACTACAGAGAATAATTAAGATTGTGTCTGTGTGGGTCATAGCGTTGACACACGTACATCACAATATACAGAGACATGTTAATGATATACGTATTATATATGAAGCACACACACGAAAACCAAACATTTGTAGCCAATATTAGCTTTTGATCACATACTACGGTTAGAAGCCTTTTTACTTGTGAGTCATTTATACAGGGTTACTCACTGATATCAAGCAAATTATTGCTTTTAAAGGCCATTGCTGAAAAAAAAATGTTAAAATTGTTGACTACAAATAAACAATTTAATATTAAAAAGTTAAAAGAATTTTAACTATACATGTTTAGAGTAAATATGCATATTTGCTATCTTTGAATTCTGTCCAATTGCAGAAAAATAAACATTAAATTATAAGAATATTTGCATTAAATAGTGTGTTCATTAGTACTCTTAAAATTGGGCATATGCTGTGCATGTTAGGTGATAATAATTCAACTTAACATTTTTTGCATATCTTGCCCAAAAAAGCCCAATTCTTTTTGGTGCACATTTTTGTAGTTTTTGCAACAATAAGCCAAGTTAGCCATTATAATTTATTTGCAAAAATATAAACTTAGCTTTATTAACCTTACCAGCATATTAGCTATCATGATTTTGTACCAAATTATGAAAAATACAGTAATATTTATAATATTAGAAGAAGAGATATATTTGGTCATGTTTTTGTAACTGAAGACCAATTTGTTCCATTAATCTTTCAGAAATTTCTCCTTAACTTACTCTAGTCTAACTGTGCTGATAAGAAAGTGCTCTGCATGATAATGATTAAAATCTGATTGTTTCTTAATAGCAAAAAGTAATCAGACAATCTACACTTTCTCATTTTTTTGAAATTTCATAATTACATCCGCAAGTGAATTTATACAACCATCTTTAATTCCTATAGAAGACTTTCTTAATAAAGAGAATCAATCTCAAAATACAATTGTGACCTAATCTGATAAAATGTGTGTTAACGAGATTAAAACTTCACTATAATTGATTAAATTTGAGAATCTCGTAATATTTTAATGCAATATTATCAATAGTCAAGAAGCATCACAGCCTCTCAACATAGCTAGTTTGAATATCTGTACCATGCCTTTTCCTAAACCATAAAAAATGTTGGTTTGGTTAGGTGTATGAAAATCTCACTTTGCATTTGAAATTTTAGCTGAAGCAACCAATTATTGTATTAATATTTGAGCATACAATATAGGTTATGACATGGGCAATTAAAGGCTGACTCAGAGATTTAGAAATATACCCCTCTGGCTCAAAAAAGCTGGGCAAAATGGACCCAAATTTGCATTTTCATCTTTTTTTGGAGAATTTGACCAATTTTAGCCTAAATTTGGGAAAAAAAGGAACATTTTCATACACATTTGGTCCCATTCAGTATTCGTTGGAGGAAATTGCCATGACAACAAGATTGTTTGCCCCTCTGGTGGGATGAATTGGGAATTTTGCCCCCTCTGGAAGGGTCACTTTGGTATACCCCCGGTGATTAATGGGCCATTACGTGTATGCAAAAAACATGATTTGTTAGAAAATTGAGGGCGCCATCCCCGGGAAATCTCAGAGTCGGTCTTTAAAAAATGTTCATGCACAAAAACTTTCGATTTGAGCTGCAAGTTATTGCCTCCCTTGTGAATACCAGTCCTGTTAAAATTTGGCCAAAAATCCCTCTGCTTTATTTCTTGGTGGCATTTCTCACGCTTATGTCATCCCATTTTTAGCACAATAATTCTTACCAGACTTAATTTAGACCTGTTGGTGGCATCTTTCCTTAGCTTAAACCTTGCACTTGGTTTACAGGAGCCCAGTTAAGATTGAGATCTTCTGTAAATATTGATATTTAAGAATATTTAATTTTGTTTAGTATTCCAATATGAGTAAGAAAGAGGCTTCAGATATATTATCACATTTTTAGAAAAATCTGACATTAAATCTTGCATATTTTTACATTACTTAAAGTCTGACTCATAGATAGTTCGAATATGATTTTTTTTGTGTAATCATGATAAATATTCAACTATAACTCAAGACAGTAACCTAAAATGAACAATTCCGAAATTTGAGATGAATCGGATTTTTCGTTTTGATACAGTAACATTTATGTCTATATTATGTCCTCATAGGATACTGTGTAAACAACAAGTATTTAAAAAACACTGTAGGTCGGCCGCCAGGCATAATTTTACAGAAATAATAACAACATTAAAAGCATTTAAAAGGAGTAAGATGGTTTTCTAGTTTTAAGTTGCACGTTTATTTATACAGAACAATGTAAAAAAGAAATCTCATAACTGAAATTAAAAGTAATGTTTGATACATGAGCAAAGATTGCATTAGGAACCAATCACCGTGTTTACAACTTGATCTCCCGTGGACCTTTGACCTTGGTGTGTGACTTTCACCTCCATGAGTCTAAGCTTTAATTTACATAGTTACACCTTCCTGTCAATTTCAATAAAGAAATAGAAAAAACGCCCAATTGGGCGCAAAAATGTGTTAAAACTGAATCTTCAAATTATAAGCTGTTAATTTAACATGGGTTCCACCTTCCTGTCATTTTCAATAAGAAATGAAACGCCCAATTGGGCGCAAATGTGTTTAAATTGAATCCCCCCAAGTTATAAGCTGTAATTTTAACATAGTTTACACCTTCTTTCATTTTCAAATAAAGAAAATTAGAAAAAAAAACGCCCATCTGGGCGCAAAATTTGTTAAAACTAATCCCCATTTTATAAGCTTTAATTTAACATAGCTGACACCTCCTGTCATTTCAAATAAAGAAAAGTAGAAAAAAGCCGCCCAAATGGGCGCAGAATGTGTTAAAACTACAAACTGAATCCCCAAGTTATTAAGCTTTTAATTTAACATAGTTTACACCTTCCTTCATTTCAAATAAAGAAAATAGAAAAAACGCCCAATGGGGGCTCCAAAATTTGTTAAAAACTGAATCCCCAAGTTATAAGCTTTAATTTAACATGGTTACACCTCCTATCATTTTCAAAATAAAGGAATAGAAAAACGCCCAATTGGGCGGCAAAATGTGTTAACTTAATCCCCAAGTGAATAAGCTTTAATTTAACATAGGTTACCCTTCCATTTCAAAATAAAGAAAATAGAAAAAACAACCCAATTGGCGCGCAAAATGTGTTAAAACGATCCCAATTTATAAGCTTTATTTAAACATAGGTGACCCCTTCCTATCATGTCCAAATAAAAAATGAGAAAAAACGCCCATTGGGCGGCAAAATGTGGTTAAAACTGATCCCCCAAGTTATAAGCTTTAATTTAACATAGGTACCCTGCCTTTTCATTTCAAATAAAGAAAATAGAAAAAACGCCCATTGGGCGCAAAATGTGTTAAACTGATCCCAAGTTAATAAGCTTTAATTTTAACATAGGTTACACCTTCCTATCATTGCAATAAAGAAAATGAAAAAACGCCCAATTGGGCGTCAAATGTGTTAAAACTGATCCAAGTTAAAGCTTTAATTTAACATAGTTACACCTTCCTGTCCATTTCAAATAAAGAAAATAGAAAAGAAAATAGAAAACGCCCAATTGGCGCAAAATGTGTTAAAACTGAATCCCAAGGTTATAAAGCTTTTAATTTACCATAGGTTTCCACCTTCCTGTCTTTCAATAAAGAAAATAGAAAGAAAATAAAAAAACGCCCAATGGGCGCAAAATGGTGTAAACTGCATCCCCACGTTATAGGCTTTAATTTAACATGGTACACCTCCTTCATTTCAAATAAAGAAAATAGAAAAACGCCCAATTGGGCGCAAAATGTGTTAAAACTGAATCCCCAAGTTTAAAGCTTAATTTAACATATGTTTACACCTTCCTGTCATTTCAAATAAAGAAATAGAAAAACGCCCAATTGGCGCAAATGTTTAAAACTGGGAATCCCCAAGTTATAAGCTTTATTTAACATAGGTACCCCTTCCTGTCATTTCCAATAAAGAAAATAGAAAAACGCCCATTGGGCGCAAAAAATGTGTTAAAAACTGAATCCCCCCAAGTTATAAGCTTTTAATTTAACATCTGTTACCTTCCTGTCATTTCAAATAAGAAAATAGAAAAACGCCAATTGGGCGGCAAAGTGTGTTTAAACGGAACCTCCCCAAGTTATAAGCTTTAATTTAAACATAGGTTACACCTTCTATCATTTCCAAATAAGAAAACTAGGAGAAAAAACGCCCAATTGGGCGCAAAAATGTGTTAAAACTGAATCCTCACGTTATAAGCTTTAATTAACATAGTAACACTTCCTGTCATTTCACAAAGAAAATACAAAAACGCACCATTGGGCGAAAAATGTGTTAAAACTGAACTCCCCAATTTATAACTTTAATTTAAAAAAAAAAACGTTACCATGTCATTGATTATGAATGTTTAAAATCACAGGAAATAAAAAAACCCAATTGGGCCGCAAAAGTTGTTAACCTGAATCCCCCCAAGTTATAGCTTATTTTAAATAGGTTACACCTTCCATTTCAAATAAAGAAATAGAAAAAACAATCCCAAATTGGGCGCAAATGTGTTAAACTGAATCCCACGTTATAAGCTTTATTTAACATAGGTTAACACCTTCCTATCAATTTTTCAAATAAAGAAAAAGAAAAACGCCCAATTGGGCCGCAAAATGTGTTAAACTGAATCCCCAAGTTATAAGCTTTAATTTACATAGGTTACACTTCCTGTCATGTCAAATAAAGAAATAGAAAAACGCCCAATTGGGCGCAATGGTTAAAACTGATCCCCAAGTTTAAGCTTTAATTTAACATAGCTTACACGTCCTATATTTCAAATAAAGAAAATAGAAAAAAAACGCCCATTGGCGCAAACATGTGTTAAAACTGAATCCCAAAGTTAAAAAGCTTTAATTTAACATAGGTTACACCTTCCGTCTTTCAAATAAAGAAATAGAAGAAAATAGAAAACTGCCCCATTGGGCCGCAAAATGTGTGTAACTGAATCCCCAAGTTAATAAGCTTTAATTTAACATAGTTTACACCTTCCTGTCATTTCAAATAAAGAAATAGGAAAAAAGGAAAAAAGATAAAAAAAATACCCCAATTGGGCGCAAAATGTGTTAAAACTAGAATCCCAAGTTATGGGGCTTTAATTTACATAGGTTACACCTTCTGTCATTTCAAATAAGAAAATAGAAACGCCCATTGGGCGCAAAATTGTGTTAAACTGATCCCCAATTTATAAGCTTTAATTTAACTAGGTTTACACCTTGCCTGTCATTCAAATAAAGAAAATAGAAAAAACGCCCATTGGGCGCAAAATTTGTACAACTGAATCCCGCAGTTATAAGCTTTAATTTAACATGGTTACACCTTCCCGTGATTTCAAATAAAGAAATAAGAAAAAACGCCCCCCCCCCCCCAAAAAATTTTGGGGCTCAAAATGGTAAAACTGATCCCCAAGTTTATAAGCTTTAATTACCTAAGGTTTACCACTCCTGTCCTTCAAATAAAGAAAATAGAAAAAACGCCCAAGTGGCGCAAATGTGTTAAAACTGAATTCCCCATTATAAGCTTTAATTTAACATAAAGGTTACCTTCTATCATTTCACATAAAGAAAATAGAAAAAACGCCCAATTGGCGCAAAATGTGTTAACACAAACTGAAATACCCAAGTTAAAAGCTTTAATTTAACATAGGTTACACCTTCCTTGTCATTCAAATAAGGAATAGAAAAGAAATAGAAAAAAACCGCCCAATTGGGGCGGCAAAATGTGTTAAAACTGACCCCAAGTTAAAGCTTTAATTTAACATAGGTTTACACCTTCCTTCATTTCAAATAAAGAAAATAGAAAAAACTAGAAAAAAAAACGCCCAATTGGGCGGCAAAATGTGTTAAAACTGAATCCCCAAGTTACTAGCTTTAATTTAACCTCGGTTTACACCTTCCTGTCATTTCAACTAAAGAAAATAGAAAAACTCCCAATTGGGCGCAATTTGTTAAAACTGATCCCCAGTTATAGCTTTTAATTTACATAGGTTACAAACCTCACCTTCCTGTCATTTCAAATAAAGAAAATATAAAAAACGCCCATGGGGGCGCAAAATGTGTTACACTGATCCCAAGTTATAAGCTTTAATTTAACATAGTTACAACCTCTGTCATTTCAAATAAAAAATAGAAAACACGCCCACTTGGGCGCAAATGTTTTAAAACTGAATCCCCAGTTAAAGCTTTAATTTAACATAGTTACACCTTCCTGTCTTTCAAATAAAGAAAATAGAAAAAACGCCACATTGGGCGGCAAAATGTGTTTAAAAACTGAATCCCCCAAGTTATAACTTTAATTTAACTGTTCACCTTCCATCATTTCAAATAAAGAAAATAGAAAAACGCCCAATTGGCGTCAAATGTGTAAAAACTGATCCCCAAGTAAAAGCTTAATTTAACATAGGTTAACTCCTTCCTGTCATTTCAAATAAAGAAATAGGAAAAAAATAGAAAAAACGCCCAATTGGGCGCAATGTGTTAAAACCAACTGAAATCCCCAAGTTATAAGCTTTAATTTAACATAGCTTAACACCTTCCTGTCATTTCAAATAAAGAAAATATAAAAAAAGAGAAAAACCGCCCATGGGGGGCGCAAAATTTGTTGAAACTGAATCCCCAAGTTATATCTTTTAATACATATGTTACACCTTCCGGTCATTTCAAATAAAGAAATATAAAACGCCCAATTGGGGGGGCGCAAATGTGTTAAAACTGAATCCCAAGTTATAAGCTTTAATTTAACCATAAGGTTACAACACATTCCTGTCACTTTCAAAATAAAGGAATAGAAAAAACTCCCAATTGGGCGCAAAATTTGTTAAACGAATCCCCAAGTTATAAGCCTTTAAGAACATGGTTTACACCTTCCTGTCATTTCAAATAAAGAAAATATAAACAACGCCCAATTGGGCGTCAAAATGTGTTTAAAATTGAATCCCAAGTTTAGAAGCTTTAATTAACATAGGTTAACCTTCCTTTACATTTTCAAATAACGAAAAATAGAAAAACGCCCAATTGGGCGCAAAATGTGTTAAAACTGATCCCCAAGTATAAGCTTTAATTTAACATAGGTTCCCTTCCTGTCATTTCAAATAGTTAACAATTTTAAAAAAAAAACGCCCAATTTGGCGCAACTGTGTTAAAACTGAATCCCATCCCCAAGTATAAGCTTTAAAATTTAACATAGGTTACACCTTCCTGCATTTCAAATAAAGAAAAAATAGAAAAAACGCCCATTGGGCCAAAATGTGGTTAAACTAATCCCCAGTTATAAGCTTTTAATTTAACATAGTTCAACCTTCCTATCATTTCAATCAAGAAAGATAGAAAAAACGCCCAATTGGGCGCAAATGTGTTAAACCTGAATCCCCAAGTTTATAAGCTTAATTTAACATAGTTACACCTTCCATTTCAAATAAAGAAAATAGAAAAACGCCCATTGGGCGCAAAATGTGTAAAAACTGAATCCCCAAATTAAAGCTTTAATTTTAACAGAGTTTACACCTTCCTGTCAATTTTTCAATAAACAAAATAGAAAGAAATAGAAAACCGCAGCCCATTGGGCGGCAAACTGTGTTAAAACTGAATCCCCAAGTTATCAGCTTTAATTTACATAGGTTACACCTCCTGCATTTCAATAAACAAAATAGAAAGAAAATCGAACAACCCCAATTGGGCGCAAAATGTGTTAACACTGAATCCCCAATTTATAAGCTTAATTTAACTAGGTTACACCTTCCTGTCATATCAATAAGGACAATAGAAAAAACGCCCAATTGGCGCAAATGTGTTAAAACGTGAATCCCCAGTTATAAGCTTTAATTTAACATGGTTACACCTTCCATTTCAAATAGAAAATAAAAAAAAAAACGCCCAATTGGGCGCAAAATGTGTTAACAAACTGAATCCCCAAGTTTAAAGCTTCATTTACATAGGTTACACCTTCTCCTCCTGCATTTTCAAATAACAAAATAGAAAAACATAGAAAAAACGCCCAGTGGGCGCAAAATGTGTTAACTGAAATCCCCAATTTATAAAAGCTTTAATTTCATAGGTTACACCTTCCTGTCATTTCAAATAACCAAAATAGAAAAAAATAGAAAAAAAAACGCCCATTTTTTTTTTTTTTTTTTAACTGAATCCCCAAGTTTATAAGCTTTAATTTAACATAGGTTACACCTTCCTGTCATTTCAAATAAGAAAATAGAAAAAAAAAACGCCCATTGGGCGCAAAATTTGTTAAAACTGAATCCCCCAAGTTCTAAGCTTTAATTAACATAGGTTACACCTTCTATCATTTCACATAAATAAAATAGAACAATCCGCCCAATTGGCGCAAAATGTGTTTAAAACTGAATCCCCAATTATAAACTTTAAATTTAACATAGGTTTACACTTCCTTCATTTTCAAAATAAAGAAAATCGACAAAACGCCCAATGGGCTCAAATGTGTTAAAACTGATCCCAAGTTATAAGCTTAATTTAACATAGTTTAAACACCTTCCTAATCATTTCAAATAAAGAAACTAGACAAAAGCGCCCAATTGGGCGCAAAATGTGAATAAACTGAACCCAAAAATTATAAGCTTTAAAATTTAACATAGGTTACACCTTCCTAATCATTTCAAATAAAGAAAATAGAAACGCCCCAATTGGGCGCAAAATGTGTTAAAACAGGAATCCCCAAGTTATAAGCTTTAATTTACCGTAGGTTCCAATCAACAAGCCTTCCTATCATTTCAAATAAAGAAAATAGAAAAACGCACAATTGGGGCTCAAAATGTGGTTAAAAACTGAATCCTCAAATTTAAGCTTTAATTTAATGAGGTTAAACCTTCCTGTCTTTTCAAATAAAGATGTACCTAAACTGCGTCTTAATAATATCAACATCATACATGGTAAAAGCTAATCATTACTAGTTACGCTACGTTGCTGATCATTTTCTTAACTTATAACTCTCCTATTTGTTACTCACCCTTTATCTATCGCCTGCAACGTTTTAAAAAACCAAACTCCCATCAAAAAGCAAGTCTTCACAGAAGACTAAAATCAGAAATGCTTTTTTTAAAGGCCTTTCAACTGCAATATGTTATTCTTTGTTCTGATATTGCATCGCATTACACACCCAACACTAAAACTCCCAAATTAATAGTAGTACGTAGAATCATATTTCAGAAAAGAAACATTTAATGAACTGACACTTCAGCCATAGAAATAGACTCCTTTCGCAATTTTTTGAGAGCAGTGGTTTTCTATAGTCGGGTCGCTAGGCGACCCGACAAAATTCCCGGATCCGGATTTTTAATCACAAAGTTGTGATTTTTTCTATATGAAGGAATCGATGTAAGCTTAGCAATTTCACACAGTGATTATATATGGACAAGCATTATGTACATGCACAATACACGATTTTTTTGAATTGAGGGGCGCCCTCCTCAGAAATCTCTGAGTCGCCTTTAAGGGCTATGTGACCCATTTGGCTAATAATTATGTATTTTTTTTATGTAAACCCGCCATTATAATTTTATACCAGTTTGTCATGGGAACAATGTTAAACCCTGGATGGCCTTGTACATTTTTTTATATACTTTAGAAGGTTTCTAGAAAATAAAAATATGAATGGCTAACACCACTAAATAACCAGGGCAACATTTTTATGCACCTTAATTTTTGACATTACAGGGGAACAAGAGTGGGCACTGGTAGGGGGAAAAGGGGGTGGGGGAGGAATACTCACAATATACTTGAAAAGTAGGGCCACATTCTGAGCTATTTTGATGGAAGAAAGAAACTTGTTGCAGGATTTTCTTTTGGTAGAAGTTACAATTTTTTTGGTATCCAATCAATTTGCTGGGCTACATTCATTGTACATTAATGCCTCCGGGTCCTTCTGTAATAGCACACCCGACTGTTCTTGATCCATGAGTCATGACTGAATCACACTGGAACAAATCTAGGGAACATTTTAATGTGAAAATGTGTGTCGTGTGTGCAGTTAAAAGAAAGAACATAGCCCACCAGCTCATGAACTGGGTTTGTTGGTTAATGTATACAAGAAATCATGACCACTGGAAATCTGGTGGATCGTAAGATACATCATCTTACATCACAACATCTCAGCCAAGTTAGTGGTGTGGAGTCGAATTTTAGCGTTTCATTTCAGCCTGAATGTCATTATGAGGATAATCCAATATGATGCATGCTTGGCATTAGAACAAAACAGCCTTGAATGAATTCCACTATTCCCTCTAGGAAAACTTAGATTTTCCCCTACTTCTAAGCATGGTAGTTAAGACAACTATCATGATTTGAAAAATATTGAAATTTGCAGGAATACTTCAAAAGTGGAAGGATAAGTCTGTAGAATTCTCATAAGTTAACCTTTTCCAGCTGTAGAATTGACGAAAAAGGAAAAAACTCAGTGTTCCAAAATACGATTCCAGTCAATTACGTGTTGTAGTAAGTGTCCTTTCGGACAGTAATAGTGGCTAAAATCTCTGATTCTGTCCATTATTATGTTGCTTCTGGTCTTATCATTTGCAGGGTAAAATGTTAGAATACCTGTACTTGTTACTACATGCAAAAATCTGATTTTTGAATGATTTTTCGATTTGCTGATTTAGCAAATCAACTGATAGTGTCTTAATCACACTTAAGCACCCTTTGTAATTACAGATACTTGTTCCGATTTTTTTGTCTATCGTTTCTCTGATCTGTACACACTGACCATCAAGTACTGTGGGAACCACGCTTGCGGTTTTTGATACTAGACGCGATAATCATAGTGCAACGCCCTCTTCCTACTGTGCTAATATTGAGGTTAACCATTAAAACGGTATTTTTTCTCTGTAACTTGATAAAGAAATGGATTTGAAAGCTGAAATTTCAGGATAATGATAATCAAAATTGAATACTACTTCTGTAAATCAGGGGGTCCCAAAGACTAATCGTAACAAGCACCTTTAAAATTTGGCTCAATTGAATTTCATATTTCGCAGGTGGTAAAGCCAGGACCTTTCCAGATGGGTATTATCGCTCCTATAACATGAAATATTACAGCTATTCGTAAAGCAAAGCTGCAAGATCATGTATTCTAGGGAAGGAAGTTTGATCAAAATCTAACATTCTTTTAAAGCCATGCCCATTCACCGAATCAAGGGCATTTGTTTCCCTCCTAATACAGCCTGATTTCCCTCCCCAAACTTAGTCATTTCAACTTTCTTGCATAAAGGCCGCTACCAAAAATAGGGACTAGAAATTGGTGCATACCCACCAGATACATACCTGAATGTAATGGTTTCGCAGATATGCTATCATTTCTGTCACCCATCCATTTCCAACAACCGATATTATTTTCCTTGTTCAAATGGCCGATGTAATCCTTCATACATTATTCTTACCTCGTGGAATGAGCATGCTTTGTGTGTGTAACAGTGGCATAACTAAAAAGCTGAAGTAAACTTTTTTTATTTCCAGAACCGGACCATAATCATTTATATTTAGATAAAAACTTTTGCTTCCAACTGACGGCTTCCACTTCAGAGAGCGTAGAAATCATTATTTGCATACAAAATATTCAATTTTTTTACATAATGAAGTTCCTTTTTTACTATCACTTAAACTCATTATATTAATTTTCTATGAGGTTCTGTATAACAAATTTCCTTATTAAAATGTTTTAATTGGCCTATTGAGCTAAAATCGATTCAAAGTGCTGAAAGCTGAGCATTTGGCTTTAAAATGCATGAACACAATAATCAAAAGTTACTTTATTGCAACAACATTTGCATTATTTCTTTCAACAGAATATTCTATTGTAATCGTTGGATGTAGTTCTACATGTATGCCGTAAAAGTGAATAATTTGTGCACAATTATTTTTTTGCGCTTTTTGCCAATTTTACTTTTTTGCTTGTTTCTTAATTCAGGATTGGCATGTCCAAACAAACTATATTATTTTGAATGTTTTTATTTTGGCAGTAGCCCTGCTTGACATGCAAAATAATGTCACCACAACAATATCTACTTTTCCGTATGCTAATTAACATCTAAGAAAGCATATCCAATATACCTGATATATTCTTTGATAGCCCAATGTATAGAACTGATTAGGTGGAAATGGAGCTAAAATATAAAATAAAGAGAAAACAATAACTTTTAATTGATAAAAAAACTTAAAAAATAAATTGTGAACAGATATTAAAATCATTAACTATACATGTCATCGATAAACAAGCGCAGTTGTATGAAATAGGACCCTACGGTAAATTACAAGCATAAATTAATTAATCTTTTTATACACTGCTACTAACTTTCAATACTGTAATACATGTTGTGCTGCAGTATAAGTCAAATTAATGATTATCAAAATGTCAAAGTATTACATTGAGTAGTTTGAGAAGATTATTTCCTTGTGAAGCCACGTAGAAGCTTCAATGGAACTCAAATCATATATGGCAACTTGTTCAATTTGCAATTTTGCCCATTTTGATATTTAAGGGAGTTGTAGATTTCACTATGTTGTTATGTTCTTGCAATACTTGGTAAATTTGTACTTTAAAACTGTAAGAGTAAAATTTTAAAATGGAAAGTTTTTTTTTTTTAATTTTTAATAAATTTTCAACGATTAAAGACAATTCTTGAAGTCATGTGACAAGCGGGACTATATTTTTGATCACGTGTTTTTTTTTTTTTTTTTTAATTAACAAGGAAATTTCCACTTTGTGGATTTTATCATCCTTAGACAAAGCTCTAGAATGTCTTTTCTAGTTTGACAAGTTATCTAAATCTACTTATTTTCAAACTCTATGTAGTAAAGATTGATTCAAATGCTCTGGGGTCCATTCGCAAAACTCATTCGTTAATCTATGTGCATACTATGTCAAGCCTGAGTGGACCAATTAGTCCAAAGCACTGTGCATCTTATCTAGTGTACAAAGGTCTATTATGAAGGACATACGCATGAGTTATTAGACATGTAGAGTTACGTACTAGTTTCACGAACAGACCCCAGTTTTGCAGAGTGAAGTTTGAAGCTGACCAGGTGTTAAATTCACTCGATTTGAGGGCACCATCACATATTAGTGCTGCAGCACCAATCAGTTTAGAAGAGTGGTACCGGGGCCGGAATAATAACATTTGTCATCATAGCTAAAATTGACCGTAGGGATGTGGAGTTCATGAAAACGGGTGATGACAAAATTAAAAGTGGTGGCAATTTGCATACGATGCCATTTTCCAAAACGGAAGCCACCTTAAAGCCAAAAATGCCTAAGAAGACAATTTTGGTGTGAAAAATGTTTTTTCTGGGTCAAGGAGTTCAATAAAACAATTCCCAAAACTATAAAATGTTGCATATGCCGATAGTTTCCAAGATGGCTGACATTTTATTGACACCTTACATTTCTTATTATATAGCCTATGAAGATGATTGTGGTGTCAAATTAAAGATTTTCAGGGTCAAGGAATTCAATAAAACTATTTACAAAACTGTCAGACGCATATAAAAGTAATGGAAGTTTTCATACGTCACTATTTTCCAAGATGGTCAACATATAAAAGGCAAAATCCTTTATACCTCATGCTATACAGCACCTTTGATGACGATTTTGGTGACAAAGTGGATGTTTTTAGGTCAAGGATTTCAACAGCAATATTCTCAAAACTGTCAGATGAGTCATGAGTCATGTCATTCATGGACTACCAATGTGACACCCAAAATGTGACACCTTGACTACTCTATATGTATTCACCCAAAACATATATCTGGAATTGCATGGGAATTTTGATATTTAGGCCGGTATTACTTTAATAGAAACTATTATTTGTTTGTTTCAGATATGTCTAAAATAAAATGGCCTCGAATTTCGAACAATTGAATGGTCATGGTCACGTGCACACCTGTTGATAGTCAATGTTTTGGGTTTTTCGTTCATAGAGGTCATAAAGCGCAGTTAGGAAGTTCTAAGGAGAAGTTACTGAGAATTCTGTGTTGAAATTATCAAGCATCTGGGTTAATAGATTTTATCACTTTGCCACATTAAGCCTGACATTGCAGTAAGTTAACACTCTTGGGTACTTGTATTTAAAATATTGGACTATCTTGTAAAAAAGTGACAAATGCAAATAAACATCACTTTTATATTCATCCTACAGTTTTGAGAATAGTTTTATTGAACTCCTTGACCCAGAAAGCACTCATTTTGACACCAAAATCATCTTCTTAGGTTAAATAATAAGAATTATACGGTTTTCTTTGATGAGATGTCGGCCATCTTGAAAAATAGCCGTATTTATAAATTTCCATGACTCGGACAATTCTGGCCATTGTATATTGAACCTCTTGACCCAGACAACATACATTCCGACACTAAGTCACCATAGTAGTGCTATTACCTTTAAAATGGCGGCCATTTTCGAAAATGTTGGTTTATGCAAATTGCCATCACTTTTATTTTTGTCATCACATATTTTCATGAACTACACAACCCAATGATCAAATTTAGCTATGATATCAATGTTATTATTCCCTGTCTCCTGGATTCTGTTATTCTGGTCTGGCCATTGTTGGTAGAAATCTAAATCCTTTTTCACCTGATGCTGCAGCACTATATCCTGGCCTGCTACCACCATCCTGCTACCCCAACTCACTTCACTTCATTTGGAGAATAACACTTCTTAACTTGTCTTTCTAACTCTTGGTTTATTAAAACACTTTTTTATATATAGATACTTTTATTACTAAACTATAATCTAAAATTAAAATGTAAAAAATAAAATACATGTTTTTATGTACAAACCTTCAGAATACCCCTCCCACCCACCCGGACCATCCCAACCGACCAACGTGCTTCATCGTGGCCTGGGGGTGGAAGATCAACAAGACAGGGGGTGAAAATAAACAAGGTTATAATTTGGACACACTTATTACATATGTTAACAATTTTACATAAACGAGTTTTTAATTTTTTTTCTTACACAACTAGTTGCTAGGTTCATACGTTTAAAACCAATGTTTTACCAACCTCATATTTAACAGATTACAGTGTATGTAGCTTTGATTTTACCTCGAATGAATTCCATTGATCAACACAAAAGAAAGAAAGCAATACTACAAGAATAATTAAGATTATGTCTGTGTGGGTCATAGCGTTGACACACGTACATCACAATATACAGAGACATGTTAATGATATACGTATTATATATGAAGCACACACACGAAAACCAAACATTTGTAGCCAATATTAGCTTTTGATCACATACTACAGTTAGAAGCCTTTTTACTTGTGAGTCATTTATACAGGGTTACTCACTGATATCAAGCAAATTATTGCTTTTAAAGGCCATTGCTGAAAAAAAATCTTGTTAAAATTGTTGACTACAAATAAACAATTTAATAATATTAAAAAGTTAAAAGAATTTTAACTATACATGTTTAGAGTAAATATGCATATTTGCTATCTTTGAATTCTGTCCAATTGCAGAAAAATAAACATTAAATTATAAGAATATTTGCATTAAATAGTGTGTTCATTAGTACTCTTAAAATTGGGCATACGCTGTGCATGTTTGGTGATAATAATTCAACTTAACATTTTTTGCATATCTTGCCAAAAAAGCCCATTCTTTTTGGTGCACATTTTTATAGTTTTTGCAACAATAAGCCAAGTTAGCCATTATAATTTATTTGCAAAAATATAAACTTAGCTTTATTAACCTTATCAACATATTAGCTATCATGATTTTGTACCAAATTATGAAAAATACAGTAATATTTATAATATTAGAAGAAGAGATATATTTGGTCATGTTTTTGTAACTGAAGACCAATTTGTTCCATTAATCTTTCAGAAATGTATCCTTTAACTTACTCTAGTTCTAACTGTGCTGATAAGAAAGTGCTCTGTACGATGATTAAAATCTGATTGTTTCTAAATAGCAAAAAGTAATCCGACCATCTACACTTTTCATTTGTGAAATTTTCATAATTACATCCGCAAGTGAATTTATAAACCATCTTTAATTCTATAGAAGATTTATACGAAAGAGATCAATCTCAAAATACAATTGTGACCTAATCTGTAAAAATGTGTGTTAACAAGATTAAAACTTCACTATTAATGATTAAATTTGAGAATCTCTAATATTTTAATGCAATATTATCAAATAGTCAAGATGCATCCCAGCCTTCAACCTAGCTAGTTTGAATCTGGACCATGCCTTTTCCTTAAACATAAAACTGTTGATTTGGTTAAGAGTATGAAAATCTCATTGCATTTGAAAATTTAGCTGAAGCAAACCAATTATTATTTAAGGAAATATGTCCTGATTTGAATATTTGGAAAATTTGGGTCTGGATGGAAAGCTTCAGTAACGTAGAGTACATGATAAATCAAAATAAGTTGAAAATTGTCCACATGTGATATTGCCTTTTAATTTCGCCCAATAGCTTACTCAAAACGATTCCGACAAATCCACATCGCAGGCAAGTGAACGTCAAGTGAGGACCATCCATTAATTTACGTCGTTGTGGACCATCATATCGCAGTGGTGCCACTTAATACTAATTAAAACACAACGACATGGAAACAAAATATGTAATTCTGTAACTTATTTTTCAATTTATTATTACTTTCATAATCAATCCATCAATATTACAGGGTCAGCAATACAATTCGAGTCAACACGAGGTTTGGTCATCAACTTGACGTTCACGAGGGGAGCTGCAAATTGGGCGCTTTTGATTGGCGAAAACTCCGCCCGTTTTCTTCGTATGTCAAAAAAGCAAAAATTAAAATGCCTCTATTTTGTTAATTTTACATCAAATTTTATTACTTTTTAAAAAAAAAAAAATGTATGTACATATATTTTATGAACTGTAAGTCAAACTGAGTTGACAAAAATCTGGAACATATGTCCTTTAAAGTGACAGGAGGAGATTTTTTAGGAGACTAATTTCTCTCAAATTTCACTGGATCGGGTTGTAGACCACCTACCTGAGAACGTTTTGAATGTTACTGGAAAAAAACAGGTGCAAAAAGAAAACCGCAAAAACCTTGTTTTGAACTTGACTGCTATCGTATTCGTTCACATAGAAATAATGCTTTGACTTTCTGTCATGCACGACAGAAACTACTAAATCATCATCTTATACATAAAGACGCGATTTGGCTTATTCACTTCAGGTGTGCACCGAATACATTGGTAAGATTTCCAAAATATGTAAAAAATCGGGGTTCAAGAAAAAAAATTGGGAGCGCTTTTCCTGGAAATTCTCATGATCTTAATATTTAGAAATGCAATTAGGTTATGACCAGGGGCAATTAAAGGCTGAATAAGAGATGTTTAGAAGTACAAATATACCCCTCTCTTGGCTCAAGAAAGCAGGATAAAATGAGACCAAAATTTGCATTTCATCTCTTTTTGGAGAATTTTGACCAATTTTAGCCCTAAATTTGAGGAGAGGAGACATTTTCATGCAATTGTCCCATTCAGTATTCGTTGGAGGAAATTGCCATGACAACAAGATTGTTTGCCCCTCTGGTGGGACGAATTGTGAATTTTGACCCCTCTGGAAGGATCTCCCTTGGTTATGGCCCCTGGTGATTAGTATGTGGACAAGCATATATGTATGCAAAAAAGCATGATTTGTTAGAAAATTGAGGGCGCCATTCCCGGGAAATCTCCGAGTCGGCCTTTAAAAAAATGCTAATGATCATGCACAAAGAACTTTCGTTTGAGCTGCAAGTTATTGCATCCCTTGTGGAATACCAGGTCCAATTAAAAATGTGCCCCAAAAATCTCGCTTTAGTCTGCAACCCAGACATATGGTTGTGGCATTTCTCACGCTTTATATGTTTCATCCCATTTTTAGCACAAAATAATTACTTTCCTAGATTAATTTAGACCTGGGTGGCATAGTTCCTTGTTTAAACCTTGCACTTGGTTAAAGAAGCCCAGTAAAGAATATTGAGATCTGTAAAATTGATTTTGAAAGAATCTTTTTGTTTTTTTGTAGTATTCCAAATTTAAGTAAGCGGCCCTTCCAAAATCTATTAAATAATTTTAGAATCTGACAATAAAACTTACATTAGTTCAATTTTGTAAGGGTTAATGGATCAAGTTGGCTAATATTAGTATTTTTTACCAGCTATAATTAATTCTACCATTGTCAGGGGAACAGTGCTAAACCTGGATCAGCCTTGTACATTTTTATATTAAAGTGGTTCTAGACAATAAAATAATATGAAGTTAAAGATGCTGAAATAACCAGGGCAACACTTGTATGCACATTAATTTGACATACACAAAAATACTTGAAAAAGTAGGCCAAATCTGAGCTATATTTTGATGGAAGAAAGAAAACACTAGGTACAGGATTTTCTTTATTTGTAGTAAGAGTTACAATTTTGTTGGTACCCCAAAATCATCATCTTGCTAGGCTACTACATTGTACAAATAATGCCCCGGGGCCTTCTGTAAATAGCACACCCGACGGTTCTGGATCCAGAGTCATGACTGATCACACGGGCTGGAACAATGAGCTAGGGGAAACTTTTATGCGAAATCATGTGTCGCGTGTTGCAGTTTTTAGTTAAAAGAACAAGAACATAGCCACACAGCTCATGAACTGGGTTTGTTGGAATGTATACAAGAAATCATGACCACTGGAAACTGTGGATCATAAGATTACTATCTCTTAAATGCACAATCTCGGCAAGTTAATGGTGTGTGGAGTTGAATTTTGATTCAGGTGAATGTCATTATGAGGAATAATCCAATATGATGATGCTTGGTAGTAATCAGCCTTTGGTGAAGGAATCGCAAATGTTTCCATCTAGTAAAACTGAGATTTTCCTACTTGCTAGCATTAGTAATTAATCACACTTAAGCACCCTTTGTAATTAAAGGTGCTTGTTCAATTTTTGTCTATCGTGTTATCTACTTAATACGAGAGCATGATTCTTGTACACATGACCATCAAGTTACCCCTGTGGGAAACACGCTTGCGGTTTTGATGCTAGACGCGATAACGCATAGTGCAACGCCTCTTCCACTACCGTGCTAGTATTGATGGTTTAACCATTAAAACGGTTATTTTTTTCATATGTAATTAGAGAAAGAAAAAGAAAGAAATGGATTGATGAAAGCTGAAATTTAGGACAAGAAAAAATATGGCCTTTCATATGATATTCAACAAGATACTACTTCTGGTACATCATGGGTCCCAAAGACGATCGGAACAAGCACCTTTAAAAGGTGCTCAATGATTCATACTTTCGCAGTGGTAAAAAAGCCAGGACCTTTCCAGATGGGCTTATCGGCTCCTTATAACAGAAATTGACAAGCATATTTCGTAAAAGCAAACGCTGCAAGATTCAGTATTCTAGGGCAGTTGATCAAAATCTCAAATTCTTTTAAAAGCCTGCCAATTCACAGAGCAAGGGAATTTGTTCACTTCTCTCTTAACAGACTGATTCCCCCAAACTTAGTCATTTAACGTCTCGTAAGAAAAAGAGGCTTTACAACAATAGGGACTAGCATTTTAACATACCCACCAGATTACATACCTTGAATGTAATGGTTTCAGCACAGATTGCTTTCTGTCAAACCATCATTGATTTTATTTTGTTCAAATGCGATTTGAATTGTAATCCTCATAAGATTCTTACCTTGTGGAATGAGCATGCTTTGTGTGTACAGTGGCATAATAAAAAGATGAAGTAAACTTTTTTTATTTCATTTCCAGAACCGGAAAACAATATAATTATTATTTAGATAAAAAAACTTTTGGCTCGATTAACCGACCAAGGCTTCCACTGCAGAGAGCGTAGACTCATAAATTTGCACACAAAATATTCAATTTTTTATCATAAATTGCGAGTTCTTGTTACTAATCACTTAAAACTCATTTAATATTAATTTCTATGAGGTTCGGTATACAAATATTTCTTATATTAAAATGTTTTTTAAATTGGCTATTTTAGCTAAAATGCAAGTTCAAAGGTTTGAAAGTGAGAATTGGCTGTATGCAACCCCCCATAATGCCCACATAATAAAAAGTACTTTATTGCAACAACATTTGCATTTTTTCTTAGCGACAGACAGAATATCCTATTGTATCGTGTTGAATGCAGTTCTACATGTATGCCGTAAAAGTGAAAATTTGTGCCCCAAAATTAAATTTTTTGCCTTTGCCAATTTAAACTGTTTGTTGCTTGTTTCTTAATTCAGGATTGGCATGTACAAAAACAAAAATATATATTTGGAATTTATGTTTTATTTTTGCAGTAGCTGCTTGGACATGCAAAAAATAAAGTACCACAAAAATATCTACTTTACGATGCTATTAACTCTAAGCCATATCACAATATACATGATATATTCTTGATAGCCAAGTATATAGACTGATCAGTGGAAATAAGCTAAAAATTAAAATAAAGAGGAAAAAAACAAATAACTTGTTCCAGTAAAAAAACTTAAATAAATGTTGAAACAGATTAAACATCATTACTATACATGTCATCGAATATTAAACAAGCGCAGTTGTATGAAATAGGACCCTACGGTAAAAGTACAAGCATAATTATATCTTTGACACTGCACTTCAATAATGTATATGAGATTGCTGCGCATTAGTAAGTCAAAATAATGATATCAAAAATGTCAAAGATTACATTGAGTTAGTTGAGAAGAATATTCCTTTCAATCCATATAGATTTCAATGGAACTTAAATCAGATTTGACAGCTTGTTCAATATGCATTGTCCCACATTTTGATATTTTAAGGGGAGTTGTTACATTGCAGAATGTTGGATGTTCTTGCAACTTGGTCAATATTGTTCTTTAATAAAAAGTAAAAGATTTTTTATAGAGGAAATGTTGAAAAGGAAAGGAAATTGCATTTTTATAAAAAGTTCCAGATTAAAGAAAATTCTGAAGTCAGGACACCAAGCCACTTTATTTTTTATCGCTCTGTTCATTTGTATATTAACACAGGAAATTTCACTGTGGATTTTATCATCCTGAGACAGATCAAGATTGGCTTTCTTTAGTTGAAAGTCGTAGTTATTTACCAAAAAAACTACATATTGGGCACATCCCAAAGTCAACATTGGCTACAAAGTACTAACAGACAGAATTTTTTGGTTGTGTTTGTTTGTAAATCAAGATTCAGATAAAAAATGTAAAGACCATCTCTAGACATTTGTCTAGAATTATTCAAAAGAACAACTTATACTAGATTCTACTGCTGTCTGGACTAGCTCTCATTTATGTGAAGGTATTGAAAGAGCAACACAGGCCCAAGGCCAGTTCTGTTGTACAGTTGGGTAAGAATCACCTAGCAAATGCAGACTCCCCTGTAGTGCTATACTGGATTCTACTACTGTCTGGACTAGCTCTCATTTATGTGAAGGTATTGAAAGAGCAACAGAGGGGCCCAAGGTTGGTTCTGTTGTAGAGTTGGGTACAAATCAATGATTACAATATTATTGTAACCCTTTGTTACCTATTTGAAATAATGGCACTTGCCCAAAAGTTTAAACATTGATGGGATCTAGTAGTAGTAGTGGAAAATATTCTATTAAAAAACAGATTGTGTGTTACACCAAAAATGGTGAAATGTCATTGTTGTTGATGATATTCTTTACAACTGTAAAATGAATGAAAAATTTGTCATTGCTTATGGATTTTGTGCATCACTTCCTTTCTAAATTTGAGTAATTTTATGTGATATTGACCAAGTTAGGACAAAAAGAACAATGTACTATACATTTAACTGCCCCTTAAGTGTACATAACCTAGTTTGCCTGTAGCTTGCACACCCACTGCAATTTTTAAAAGGCTTACAGAAAGGAAATGATTCCTATTGAATTTAAATTAAGAATTGAATCTATGATTGAATCTATGATTGTGACCAGTGTAAAAATGTCAAAACCGACTACAAAATTATAACAAGTTTGGATTTTAGTATCAAAAAGGGTTATGGGTTGTTGGGTATCAATGTTGTGAACTATGTACATATAACAATTTTCTATTTTTTTAGACATGCATTTGAAAACAACATTACTGTTTTGGTAGTATGAGCTGAAGACATCCAAACAAGATCACATCACAATGATTACAATTTGATGAATTTTAATTAATATCTTATGAAATAAAATTTATACTTTTGACAACAAATTAAACCTATCATTAAATACATTATACAGTTTGTTTTGCTTTTAAGATATACATTTTGTAAGCTAAAACATTTTTTTTAACCACAAACTTTACAAATTAAAAACTCAATCCACCACATATGGTAACGATGATATAAAATTTTGTTCGGGAAAATTATGGAAATGGATCTGTCATCATTGCTGATCAAAGGTATAAAATTTTTGAATAATGAAAAACAAAAGAAACTCAAAATAACTTGAAAATGATCTCACTGACCAAATCGGTATTCACAGTGTAATTGCAGGAACCCTTACTCATGGCATTTTAAGTTGATATCCCCATTGGAGTTGGTACTGGAGACATTTGGGTGCCGGTAGTTTTCTGCCGAGAGGAAATCTACTGAGAAAATGTTGGCATTTTAAATAAAAATATACTACATTTTTAAAGATTCGTTAGACCTTAAAAATTGGTTAATTTTTAAAGATTCTATACCCTTAAAAATGGGTAATTAGAAGAACCTTGGTATTTTCATTCAAATTTTTGTGCCATACATAAAGGTTTCAATCAAGTACAGGTGCCAGTCATCTGCACCTGCGTGCCGTGCCGATTGAGGTTGACTAGAGCCAACACTACGCGAAAGCGTAAAGATGCATCTTTTTATGCTAAACACCACCTATTTTATTTATGGTTCATTAGATATCCATGAAAAAAATCATAAAATTCCAGGTGATTTCAAACATGGTGTTCTGGTATTACGATGGTGTGACTGTGTTCGTGTCACAGTCTGCCAAGGCCACTTGTGCAGTAATGACAAAATTTTGAATTCTGAATCTGCACTACAAATTAGGCACACATAGATTTCTAAGTCTAACAGTTCAGGTGACACAAAAATCTCACCTTTTGTTCTAGGTAAATCCGAAGATGAGGCTGTGGATCACAAAACGCCCTTTAAAGAATGTAGAGTGGGTTACCACATAAAAAAAGAGGTTCATGAATTGCATTCAGACAAAATAAAGTTGTGGCTGTAAATTACTCTAAGGAAGTTTTTTTAATCATACCAAAAATCTCACATTTGATAAGGTCAAAGGTGGAGATAAGGTTGAGGTCTCAAAGATCATCTTCAAGTGATTGGCAATATTTCAGCAGTTTAATCACCCATGCAGCAAAAGCATTCTGGTCAGTTTCCAAAACTTTGGCAGTTTTGTGTCACTTACTAACCAAATTAAATTCTCTTCATGTTTTTGGCATCTCAGGTTTCTAAATTATCGTTTCAGTAAATGCACAAGGTTAACAAATGGTGGTTAATTTCCTGTTGATAATAATACTGGTCAGGGATGTAAGAGGGCCTGAAGAATAAAGCCTGAACGGCCTGAAAAAATGTGTGAATTAGGGCGAAAAGTCTCCAAAGCGGGCTGAAAATAATTAAATAGGCGGAAATTTTGAGTAACAGAAAGCCTGAATTTAAGCAATTACCTGAAAACTTACATCCCTGACTGGTACTATATCTTCGGTATAGCAAACATAACACAATGACACTAAAATTCACATTTCTAATAGCTTGTTTACAACTACTGCATAGTCATACAAATATAAAACAGAATGAAATGTTTGGCATTATCTGCTTATCAGGTAGATATACATTCATAATTCTGGCACATATGAAGAAAGATCATAAAAGATAGGATTACCTTCATGTGTAGGACTATTTTTGTCACACTTGTTTATGTCACATGTGCAAAAGTTGAAGCATAATGAAAATCTAATTTTCTACAGGCTCATGATGCAGGTGAGGCACTAAACTCGGTTTACGCTGATATTGGAATTGTGGAAAGTTACCCCTGGCTTAAAATAGCAGAATGAAATGAAATAACAGATGCATTTTCTTCCCGATTTTTTTAAGGATTGAAACCACAAGTTTCAGCATACAAAGCTTTTGAAATTATTACAAGAACACTATCTTGAACCATGTGGAAAGGTATAAAAGAGTGGTGAAAATCCATAGCCAAATTAACTCCAAAAAGGAAATAGAAAAATGGGGTAGAGTAGTCATAACTTTACAACCTACTGCACATTTGCAAATCGTCATGCGAATGCAAGGTCGTTAAGTGCAATAGCTGCGATGTGACACAATAATTTATTTTCCTTGAGTCAGTGGCTGATGGTTCTTAAGGTGACACAGTCACCTGAAGAACCATTTCAAGAGCAACTGACCAACGACTTGGCATAATAGTGTTTGATGGGAATTTCTAACACATGGCAGCTATTGCACTTATGATCTTCCTGGTTTCACATGACAAAATGTTGTCATGAACAACAGAGTAATTTAGCTGTAATTTGGTAAAAATTGTTCTTATAAAATACTACATAGTCTACAATGCAAAGTATGTGTCTACAAAAACACACAGAGATACCCATGCTTTCAACAATTAACTTAAGAAAGGACTGTAATAAAGATGTTAATATTTACCAACATCAAATTGATAAAATTTGTTTACTTTTTCCCCTACTTAAATTTTTAACAGATGACCACAATTCATATATGTACTAGCAACAAAATCAAGTCTCTGTAACATTAAAGCACTTACCATCATGAAGAAACCCCTATCATAAAATCTATCATGAAACAAAAAAACAAATTTACATGGTGAGAAAAAGTTACAATACACACTCTGGTCTTAATCATTTAATTTGCATAGGTGACCTTAGCTTCAGTAATTAATGAAGGCATCTTAATATAATATCATGCACTAGAATTACTTATAACCACACACCTTAGACAAAGAACCATTTCCATTACAATTTACATCTTCTCTGCAAAATGCAGAATGTCTCAATCACTGCACAAATTTTGTTATATGGCAGATTGTGCCACCGCAAATACTTGTTTTTTCTTAATAAACAGTCACAAAAGTTCCCATGACAATACGCCTAAATAATTATGAATCGCACATCGACATTTTTAATCAACTCTCACGAATACTGTTATTATCACTCACTTGGTAAAGCAAAAAAAAGTTTCAGTCAGTAATTTTTCTTCCATCTTTCTAATTTTGGGTTTACACAAAAGTCAGTATACACCTTACAAAACTATGACTGTTTGACATTGATTACTAAGAGTTTAACGGGGAACAATGAGAAGAGATGTATTTAGTAGGCCCTTACAAAAATAAGTTAGGATAAAAATAATGTTTCATTATAAAAAAATCTGCACTGGAAGAAGAAAGGCCAGTTTGAAGAACTGTTTAGATATATTAGTTCACTATTTAATTAACATAATAATAACATTATTTCACTGTTGTATGATCAATTTAATTCTTGTTCATGCATCAAAGATGTAATTAATATGCTGTGAAAAATGGAACATTTACATCATAGTACCAGGAAAAATAAGATTAAATGGTATTTAATAAATTCCGTACATCTCAGTTAAATTTCATATAACTGACTTGAGGCCATTATATGGGTTAACTACTCCTACCAATCTGGCCCATTTAACAATGTGTATTATGAAGCCTTATTTTCATTTACAGACTAAAAGGTCCTGTTAAAATATTTTACTCTGCATTTTAAAAAATCAGTCATTTCAGTTCTGTAATTTTTCAAGACGTTGAGGTTTTAACCTCAAAGCTCTAATCACCAAATGGTTAAAAAGATGGTGATTTATTCATCATTATATCAAGACAAAATTATAACTTAAGATGAATAGAATATTGACAAGATTATTGGCGCACACCCATTTTATTTAAAGTGCAGTACGACTTAGTTTTCTTAGTTCAAATAATCTATTCACTACACTCAATACATCACATTTGAATACTAAAAGCTTAGGCAGCTATACTTCATTTGTACGAATGCTTTGATGCAACAAAGATATAAGCAACAGAATTTGGACTACATCATTTTTTGGTATTTGTAATATTAATAAGGCCTGTGTGTAGTTTAACTGATACATTGTATTATGCGTCACACAAAATTCAAGCTATAATGGCAGACCTTCCCCTATTAACCCCCAAGTATACGGCATCCAGCAGTTTTGATAAACAAGTCTGCACAATGAGTCCACTCAGAAACCAAGTACAGTATTTTGGAAGCTATGTAATGCCCGGGAGTAATGTTTCTGCTGATTTCCATGTCAGTATGTAGTGAATGCAGTACATGCACCTGAGCCACCTGGACAAAAATTGCTCACTTGAGGCAGACATGTGTCCTGTACTCTCTTAACATTCTAGCATGGCACATGCATCCACAGCCAGACTAAGCATTATACGTAACTATATTGTAGAGTCTTCCACCCACTCTTAACCCTTTAAGCACTAACTACCTGCCAACTGGTCACGACAGAACTTTTGTGATTTTTAGAGCTTATCAGCAACATGGTAAGAATGGTGGTAGGGTAAAGACGGCTAGAGCCAAAATATTTGTAAGCTGCATTTCAACTGGTTATTGAAATTAATATATGACTTAACTAGCCAATCACAAATCCTGTATGAAAGGAAGGTTAATGAAAGGCAGGTAGTGCAGAGGAGGTTAATAATGTTCCTTAACCCTCTAGTTGCTCAGTTCAATTTTTAAAAAGAAAAAATTTAATATGCATTTTATTATCATATTCAGATGCAGCATGAAAAATACATTCAAATGAGTCCAAACAAGCCTAGTCTTAGGTCAGTGAGTTTTGAGATGGCTTCCCAAATGACCTGCAGTCATTTGAGAAGCTATCTCAAAAAACACTGACTTATGTACTATAACCTATACAGAATCTACCAGGCTTTACAGAATGATGTACTATATAGTGTGTGTGGGTGTGGGTATGCGTGCAAGCATGTGACTGTGTGTCCATCATGTGCATCCTTCTTCAAAGGCCATCATAGTACGTGACAGATTTGGCAACTGGGCCAATTGAATAATTCTACCAACATCAGCTGTCTTAATTGTGTCAGAATTGACAGATCTCGATCTGCGTTCACGTCTTACCTGTGTATAAATCTGTCTCAGAACTAGCAACCATTTAGCCAATGGGCAATCAATTGTCAATCACAAGATATGTTGGCACTTAGTTTGAGTTAGTGTCTCAATAGACATCTTGAAATATTACCTTGAGACAAAGCCCCTAATTTTAATGTAGAACATCAGACATTTCTCCAAAGAATATATATTAAAGGGGCAACTGGAAAGTTTCTGTCAAACATTGATTCCATTCACACTGCTGGTTTTAAAAACTGTCAATCTTGGCCCTCGATCATCCCCTACAGTGCTAATGCGATCAGAACAGAGACTAATTGACACATAACTTTTTTTCTGACTTTGACACCATCAACTTTGACACAAGGCTTCAACAAATTGAACATCCAAAAAGTACTGTTACAACATAAATACCTGCATGCATAACAACATGTTTTCGGTGGTTGGTTTGCAGATAATGTATTTTTAACGACAACATTAGAAAGTTACTGCACTCACAGATCCTATGGCATATTGACCTGGGCTTTTTTTGTGGTGGTGGGACTAACATAT
>JAMKCH010019374.1:0-22182 GCA_023653785.1 Ophioderma brevispina | reverse complement strand
GAGTAAAGGTTAAAAACAGCAAAAAACAGGTCAAAAGGTTAAATTTCAGTTGTAGGCCC
The DNA here is from genome assembly GCA_023653785.1 of Ophioderma brevispina. Classification (NCBI taxonomy): domain Eukaryota; kingdom Metazoa; phylum Echinodermata; class Ophiuroidea; order Amphilepidida; family Ophiodermatidae; genus Ophioderma; species Ophioderma brevispina. The sequence goes on along the minus strand of JAMKCH010019374.1, from coordinate 22,123 downwards.
TACAGGGGTCAATATTAAAGTTACTCCAATTTGGTTAAAAGTGGTGCAAATGATTGATGGAGCTCATACGATTAAAATAAGGAATAGTTTTGAGTGTTTTAAATGCTTACTTACCAAAGTAGGGAGAAAACAAGGTCAAGCCCCATTGAATACAATGGATAGACCTTTGTTGCCCCCTACATTGATTGGTAACTAAGCATTTAGACAGTCCAAACTATTCCTTACTTTAATCTTATGACCTCCACACCAGATTTTATCCAAATCAGGGCATCTTTGAAATTTGGTAATTATGGACCCTCTATATTACGGATCAGTTTTAGAACTGTTTTTAATGTTGAATCTGATTTTACCATGCTTAAATAAAGTTTGAAATGAAACTGAAACATGCACGCATGCAAACAAGCATGCACGCAAACAAACATGCAAGGAAAATATATAGAGCACGAGCAGAATATTAAAGCGTCCTATTTAAGGAATTTGTTACCCCTCACTACAGAAAAGATTTAAAGGAAATATGTCATGATTCTGAATATTTGGAAAATTTGGTATGGATGGAAAGCTTAAGTAACGTAGATTACATATAAATCAAAATAAGTTGAAAATTGTCCACATTTGTTGAGTATTTTGCCCTTTTAATTTTCCGCCCAATAGCTTACTCGAAAACGATTCCGACAAATCTACATCGCAGGCAAATTGTGACGTCAAAGTGATGACCATCCATAATTTACGTCGTTGTGACCATCATATCGCAGTGTTGCCACTTCAATAATAATTAAACACAACGAAATGAAACAAAATATGTCATTTTTTTTTTTTTTTTTTTTTAAAGGGTCCTATTTAAGGAATTTGTTACCCCTCACTACAGAAAAGATTTAACACCTTTGGTAGTTAGTATGGACCCTCTATATCAATGCTAGGTAGGTAGTACTTTCAAATTAAATCACTTTTTCAATAGGGGCCAATTTAAGTTTACACAGGGGTCAAAGTTTTAAATGCCCCAATCAAGTTGAAATGTATGACATATTGCCCATCTCATAAGGATTCCAAAAATGTAGTTTGTACCACCTGCGACCATTCGTTTTGGAGTTATGACTAAAATGGTAAAAAGGTCAATCTCAATTTGCACAGGGGTCAACATCAAAAGTTAATTTGATTATATTTTAAATACTTGAAAATTATTGCCTGAGGGATGAGGACTCCCAAAAAGTATAGTTTTGATTATGTTAAATATTTTACTTACGGAGATAAGGGTTAAAAGGGAGGTCAACCCCAATTGCATATGTTGCCCTATTGACTATTTTGTCACATAACGTTTTAGTTTAACAGACATCCAGATTGTCCAAACTTATTCCTATTTGACACATTAAGCGAGATGAACAAACTTCTTTCATTTTTACCAAAATTGGGCAAACTTCTGATTTTGACCCCTGTACAAATAGAAATTGACTTTTTTTTTACCATTGTTAACCATATTAACCCTGTTAATGTCACATCACTGTTGTGGGCTAACTAATGCCACATCACCTGTTGTGGGCTAACTAATTCAACACTCAAGTCCGAACATCGTGTTTAAACACCACAGTGACCATCTTGAAGACCCACCCCAATTCTAGGCGGCTGAGTTACTCACAGAGGAAACTGTCCTTTATGGCAAGCACCAAATTTTGTATCCTGCAGCTGAACATTGAGGGTCTCACCCCATGCTAAGCGTGACATCAACTTACAGCTCTCCAGGGAGATCGGAGTGAATATCCTCCTCCCCAAGAAAACTCAATGCGAATTGAAGAGAAGCGCAAATCGAGGTTTTGACCTATTTTGCTTCATTCGCACAACAAGCATGGGACTGCAATGGAGATAAACCCTGCAATCTTCAATGAATTTTTCGCCGATCCAGGGGATCAATTTTAAGCAATGGGAACCCCACTTCTTCACCAACATCTATAAGCCACCACAGCTGAGGCCAGACTCAATCCCTTCCAGTAGTTCAGCGGAAGCTCTTCGTCTGCGGAGATCAACTGTAGAAAAGAAATACAGCATGGGGATACTCCAACATTGAAAAGAATGGCAAACCGGCTCTTGAATGGATGAAGCCAAAGACCTCCAACTGTTTGATTAGTAAGATCACCGACTTCTATTCAAGCAGTCATGGGGCATGGACTGTCCAAACCTGTCAACAGTCCAACAGACCGCATTCGATCCGCTGCTCCAGAACGGTCCTCCCTAGATTCCCTAGATCATGTCACTGCCCTATCCTGGTCACCAGTGACATTCAAGGTCACGATTCTCCAGCCTCTACAGAAAGAGATGGAATCACGAAAGCCAACTGGTCCAGTTCAAACAACTCACCAGCGAACTGTCATCCACGCTGCCAGACCCGGCTTCATCCAAACATCAACGAGGCATATGCTGACTTCTGCCTCCATGATCACCAATAGCTAAACATTCTTCCAAGAGGCAGAAGGAATCGCTACACCTCCTTGTGGGACAAGGGAATGCCGACGAGGAGTTATACAAAGTGTATTGTAATACCAACTGCGATAATGAGAGGAGAATAGCAAAAGGGCAACCAGCTCTAATGGATCTGCTGGCCAAAAGACGCACCAGATGTGAGGAGGAGATATCCATTCACTTTACCCATCAAGCCGCAAGGCCTGGAACAACATCAACAAGATCACCGGGAGTAGCTGTCCAGCTAAGCAATGTCCTTTCTCTGCAAAACCTCCATCGCTTCAGTACTTGTCAACAAAGGAAAGTGGAAAGACCACACTCCACAGGCAAAAGCCCACTCTCGTGCTGTTAATGCGGAGATTTTTAAACAGCTTCTACAAACCTCTCAACCGTCAAGCCCCAGTCCCAACCATTCACCTACGATGAGATCACCGAGCAATTATTTTAAAGTTCTCAAAATGGGAAAGCTCTGGCAATGACAACACCATACAAAATCGTGAAAGAATATGGCACCCGACGCTGTGCGATGGCTCCAACTCGTCCTTTCTACTAGCATGGACGTCAACTATTCCCTCCGGATGGAAAGACTTCAAAAGGTCATTGCAATCCTGAAGCCAAGAAACCAGCGCTAATGACCCCACGAGTTACAGACCCACCTCGCTACAACTCACATTCGATTTAAGCTGTGAGCGACTGATAATCGGCAGGATCAATGATACGATAGAGGCAAATTTACCCCGCACCAAGCTGGATTTCGAAGAGGCAAATCAAAAACTGATCAGATAGCAAGATATGGTATGGAATCGAGAAGCCTCCCAGAAGAAGCAGAAGTTTGGAGCAGTATTCATAGACCTAACGACTGCGTACGATACAGTCTGCATCGAGGTCTCTACCTCAAGCTACTCAAAATCTTCCCTGATGTCCAGCTTGTCAAGCTTTTTATGCTTGCCTCATCCCAAGACAGAATCTTCATCCTGGAGACATAAAATGGGGGCAACACACCCCCGGAAGAAAGGCGCAACTTAGGAACGGCTGTCCCACAAGGTTATGTCCTGGCAACCAGTCTCTTCAACGTCTCGATCCACGTCTCAGTCACGTTCTCAGAGATGCCAAAAGGAGATTGTTCGAGTACCCTTAAACACAGAAGACACGGCACTTGGAATACTGCTGATTTCTTGAGTCACTTAGAACCATGCTGCTTGCAGAAAGACCTAATCAATGTAAGCCAATTTCTTCTGACCGATGGCACTTGAACTCATCAGCAAAACCCAAGACCGTCAGCTCTGGTTTTCCACCTTGAAATCGATGATGAACAAAAAAGAAGAAGAGAACTAACATCACTCTAGATGAGAGGAAAAAATTCAAAGACCAACAACGAAGTACCTTGGCCATCACACAATGGAACAGCACATTACTTAATCAACACACCAAGGCAGAGATGCCAAGACGGAGTCTGTGTCAACTCCTCAGAATGCTCGCAAGGAACTGGATGGGGGCAACTTTTGACACCTACATACATCAAACTGTGCCTTAGATGACTCCACTGCTGAATACGCTGCACCAGTATGGAGTCACAGTGTACATTCACACAAGATTGATGTCGTTCTGAATGATGCAATGAGACTTGTTAGTGGTTGCCTTTTGGCGACGCCTGTAGAATATCTTCCAATTCTGTCGGGCATAGCTCCTGCAAACCTTAGGAGGAACCTTCATACAATCAAGCTCGCCAAGAAATGTGATGAACCTGGTAGCCTAATCCCTCCACAACACCCTTTGAGGACCAGAGAATCCCACGGAATCACTTTGCTACCCAATCCATGACACTGCAGTCACAGTATCCCTATCGATCATCCTGGATCAATGACAGATGGTATGAGCAATGGTCATCCTCTACTTTGAACCTAAAGCAGTTTGTGGACAGCCCATCTAGCAAGCCCAAAGGCTGCGACCTTGATAGGAAAGCATGGGTCAACCTCAACAGACTCAGAACTGGCATTGGTCGTACAAAGAACTTCCTTCACAAGATCGGAGTAGATCTTTCACCAAACTGCGATTGTGGAGAGCCACAAACCATTATCCACATCATAGATGACTGTGAGGTCTACAAGTCCCCAAGAGGAATTCCAGGCCTGATCAACCTGGATGATGAAACTATCAGCTGGTTAAAGACGGATCTTCCACTGTGATTTTTGGACTTGCACGCACGAATGAACCCTATAACTCCCAAACCAATGATCATAGATGGTACATTCTTAAACAGCTGTGAAAATGTAAGCAATTTCATTGGCTGATACCCGGGTTCAATTCGACAATTGAACCCAGGTAGTATGCGCTGCGTATTGACGTTATTTTTAGGTTGAAGCACTGGCGTCATACCACGTTTTGCTACGTTTGTGCGCGCCTGCCAACGTTGCGTCTTGTTGCGTATGATCGTTGCGTTCAACGGGTTGTTCGATTGTTGTCACTGGGTGGTGCATGGTGGCAGTCCTTTCTTGTTGTATTTAAGTCGTAAAGTATCGCAAAATTGGGTTAAAGATGACCTTAATGATAAAGCCGTTTAAGAATGTGAATGAAAGTATGATTTTGGGAACCGGTACTCTTTACGACGAATTGAAACCAGCGACACCATTATTTTTGCGTGGAAGCAGGCCTCGTTCTTCCACTTAAAATAATGGTATTTCCTTGGTTTCAATTTGTCGTAAAGAGAGTACCGGTTCCCCAAATCATACTTTATTCTCTAAAACTATACATTTTTGGAATTCTTATGAATAGACAAACAATATGGCATACATTTCAACATGATTGGAGCATTTTAAAAGTTTGACCCCTGTGTAACCTTAAATTGGCCCCTATTGAAAAAGTGACACCACAATTTGAGAGTACTACCTACCTAGCATTGATATAAAGGGACCATACTAACTACCAAAGGTGTCAACCCTTTTCTATAGTGAGGGGTAAACGATGTTTGACTGGGTCTGTGCTCCTCCTCTATTGCATGTCACTTTGGCCCCTAATTTATGAAATTACCCATTTACAAACTATTGACATGCAGGTAGAGCAAGAAATTAACAGTAGACACAGCACCATCACAGAGGCTTGTCAGCAGTTTGTATGAGTCAACAAACAAAAACAATCCAGCCAAAATATGTTGTTGATTTGATATCTTCTTCCTGTGTATGAGGCAGCAGCTAAATATGTTGTAGACGGTGGAGCCAGCTCACTATTGATTGGTTGGGGTTTGAGAAGTCTATGTCCACCGGTGGACGAAAGGTGGGGCACTCATTCAGAATATGATCCGCAGTCTGTGATGGAGAACCACATTGGCAGGCTGGAGATGGTCGCAGGCCCCCATCGGTGCATATTGCTGTTGAAGCGACCGACTCCTGCGCGATTCCGGTTTAAGGTGACCCAATCCTTGCGTGGAAGGTTGCTGCCAGGTGGTAGATTGCTGCCAGGTGGTAATTCTGTCATAGGTGTAAGGAGTTGGTCTGGTCTTGAAGTATCTAGCCAGGCAGTGTTCCATGTCTGTACGATGTTGAATGGGGAGCTGGAGAGTTCAGCAGCGTGTCGACAAAAAGGTCGAGAGCACAGTCTCTGTCTGCCGAGTTGGTGATTCTTTGACAGTGTTATGCAGCAGGTGCTTTTGTCCAACAGACCCTTATTCACCAGTTTGTGCATGTGGTGTTCTCTCCAAAGTACTGCAGGTGCAATGCCTGAGAGCACTGCTAGAAACTCAGACGGAGTGGGACAGGGGGCAGCCAGTAATGTTCTCATGGTCTCGTTTAGAAGTTGTCCAGCTTCTTAGTGTGGAGAGCTTTTGGCAAGCAACTCATGCTGGGGCGGCATATTCAACAACGTCTGTAGAGCATATACAGCTGTTTGACCCCACGAATTGTCTCTTATTTTTAGAACAATTTTAAGCAGTGGCGACCCATTTTGACAATGCTATATATGCAAGAGCTATTATCTATCTCCCCAAAAATCAACAAATCCATTGCGGGAATCTTGCCATAAAGGCCTAGAAAGGTCATGATTTGTAATGGTATAATGCCCTCTATATGCCCATATCCTCCATGAAAGATGTTGGAAAACGTGATTTTGAAAAAAGTGTATTTGCCCGCAATGATTTTCATTAAATTAACACAGAGTGTAGTTAGTGGATTAAATAGTCCAAATCGTTGTCAAAGTGTGTCGCCGGCTATAAACTTTTTGTCATAATAAATGAGACTGTTCACACAGCTGTAGAGCCGGGCGGTGTGTGCGTAAAGTCGTTGGGCTGGCACCCCCCTGAGGATCCGCAATCTTGCACAGGAGGTTGTTCTTCGAAGATACCTTTTCGCATACTGACTCGAGGTCATTCCCGATAAGTATCCTGCCGGTCAAGCTTTCACTCCCAGATAGGTTGGTGTAGTTATTGTATGCAGAGGCGCTCCATTTAGATTGATTTGAAGCTGGCTATGATCCTTTGGTGTGAGGTGGAAGGCAGTAGAGGTTGTCTTAGCTTCCTCACTTCAGTCTCCAGGTCTTGAGATATGCTGCAGTAGGTCATATCGGCAGTAAGTGTACTTTCTACTTCTGTCCAGCTTCTGTCCCGGGAGTGAAGAAGGGCAGAAGAATCATAGGTGTGTTGTTTTTTGTAGCCACATGTCTAGATGATGTTGAGGTACATCACTGATTATACAATTGAACAGCATGGGAGCAAGTACAGATCCTTGTGGATCTCCGTCCTCAGAGATGCAGACAATCGACTGCTCTGCCCATCAGTGGTCTTGAGAACAAAGCTACAGTTGTTGGCAAGCATGTTACATATGAATTGTACCAGGTGACGATCCGGGATATCCTGCGAAGCTTGCGTGTCAAGCCCTGGTGCCACTCTGTGTCATATGCTGCAGTAAAGTCCCCCAAGATGACGCCTGCCTTGCGACACTTTTCAAAGCCGTTCCTCAATATCATTTGTGAGTTTTACAATAGGGTGACAGTGCTCCGGCCACGGCAATCCTATCAAAGGTCAAAGTTCCATACAATTAAACTATTACAACTGTACACTACTACAGTGTTAAAAACGTCACACTCAGCAACTACGAACATACTGTAGCCCACACTATTTTCGAAGCCATATTGAACATCTGGCAAAAACATGTGTTGATCTTTCAGATGTTAAACTTTCTGGAACAAACCACATGTCTTACAATATTCTTGGATGCCTCATATTTTATAACCGAGGGCCCGCTGGCTAAATCAACATGAGAAAGTGTATTTTTCCCATGCCATTCTTTAAGGTTTCCTGTATAAAGGGCAGTGGGCAGTCAACATTAATAAGCGTTCTCCACTCCAGTGAACTTGTTGAATCACGATGGTATCGGCAGGTCCTTGCCGGACTGATCATTTGGGGGGTGCGGATTTGGCCAGAGCAGTAATTTTTTTTTGGACAATTTTTGTTGTTGGGCTAGTTTCACTCGCCCGGTTTCCCAAGTTTTTTACCGTTTGCCACTCAGAAATCTGAAGAGGGCGGGTGGGGGGACATCGGCATTGGACAAACACAGTACACTAATTAGTTAGTTATCTGATTCAGTATATTGACCAAGTATGACAAAATATTTATTTCATATAACCAACCCTTAAAATAACAACTATAGACAGGCGGCAAATTTCAACCATCACAGAGCATCCTTCACCTGATACACGACCAGTGTCCATTTTTGGGGGTGCATCAGACCCCACCCCAAACCCCCCTGGCTACGGCTACCTGGGGTAGTCGGTCCCTAGTCAGCCTGTTATTTATCCATCTCTAAATGGTTTAGTGGGAACTGGAGTCAATGTATCCATGCATGTGGCAATTTGAAAAAGGCTTATCCCAAAATTTTTAAAATGCACACATGTCCTTTAATAACACATGCAGCTGGAGGACAGAATTTGGATTAGTATGTGCCTCCTTGGCAGGTGACACCAAAGGGGTTTCTAAATGATTCAAAATCTCACACATCTGGATTATGTGAACGTTAGGTAATACACAAGGTTGATTAATACCACAACAAGTCAAAGACAACATAAGACTGATTTACATTTCAATAATCCAATGCTATTTTTAGTTTTATTGCCTGCAGAAAATTCTCTTAGTAGTTCGGTAATAGGGTAATATCTTCTGCTCAAGGTTTTCTGAAGAACATCTTGTCTAGATTCCTAACTCATTTTCAACTTCAGCTGAACATGCGATGTGACATGCATATGTGACTGCACGGGCCGAAGAACTGGGAAAATTGGTATTGTGGAGTGTAAATTCCATGCTAAGATCAGGACCAATGCTTTCCTCGTTAGGTCATGGAATAAATTTAGAATTTCAGAGATGTAAACTGGGAACAACGGTTTCCATGGAAACACTGCACTGTAATATATTCATTTGATATTGTTAAAAGATGTCCTGGTATTTGAACACTGACCCTGTTTCCTTCATATACTGCTTGAGTCAAATATGGGAGTGTTTGCATCAAGATAGCCAATCACATTTGGGTATTTTATATGAGATACAAAATTCAGGAGAATTTGGGGTATGGGAATTATTTTCTTCAGGGTCCTATCTGGTTTACTAAGAATATTAAGACTTAAAACTAAGCATTCTTTTATTAGCTGTATTGGGAAGGAGTCGTGGGCATATCTTATCTCTCTGATGTGGATAGAGTTATAACTTTTGATCAACCTTTTGAGGATTTAGTGATTGAGTATGATATCTCTATAAAGATAGGCGCAAAATATATTCGCCAGAAAAGGAATTCATGATGATTGTTTTATAATCCTAAGCATTGTTTGAGAATATTTTTGAAGAAAAGATTGTTAAATAGTTTTTTTGCAAGAGCCTAAAGTATCTCTAGGCATTCTTAATAGTATATTAAAGGTTCTGATAGCCCGTGAGATACACTGAAATGTATTGGTACAAAAAATTGGATGTGGAGGGTGATATTGATTGGTCACTCATCCATGATTGTAACTTCAAGTGCACCATTAAAACACAGCTGAGATCTTTTTATTTCAAAATTTTTCATAGGGCTATTTGCACAAACAAATTCCTTCATAAGATTGGTAGAGTAGTTTCTTCAAATTGGTTTTTCTGTAATCATTCAGTTGAATCCCTTGTTCATTTATTTTGTGAGTGTGACATTATCCTTCCATTGTGGGATAATCTATGTAGCTTTATTTACAGTAAAATTGGTGAAAGGCTTGCATTTTCCAAATTTCAAAAAATGTTTGGGATAGATGAATATACTACTCAGCATGCCACCTGTATTAATTACCTCATTCTCTATCTTAAATTTTATATTCACAGATGTAAGTTTCAAAAAATGAATCCCAGCTTTCAGGCTTTCCTTAATTTGGTTAAAATGAAATTTAAAACTGAGTACAGAATTGCACAAACGAATGATAAACTGGACAAACATTTTAAGAAATTTTCTTTCAATATCGATGATGAATGATTTATTATTAACTTTTTTTTTGTACTTTTTGTTTTCTTTTGGGTAAGGCAGTAATTTTTAAGCTTGGTACAGCAGTCATGGAATGTGCTTTTTGTTTTTTGTTGTATGTGACCTGTGCGTGTTCTTTGTGCTCTGTGCTTTTGTGTTGTGTGTGTTTTGTTATGTCTTTGTTTTTCGAGCATTTTGTAAAAGGTATATATGGGGATTTACCCAAACTGTCTGAAATAGTGAGAGGTCGGCGCCTGAATTTTGCTGCTCATTGTGCTAGACGGCTAGACGAACCAGTCTCACGTCTTGTATTCTTGAAGCCCACCCAAGGAAAACGTGCACAGGGAAGACCATGGCTGACATACCCTGTACTTCTTGCTCAGGATGCTGGCATTGAACAAAATGAACTGCACAAACTCATGCTTGACAGACTGCTTTGGAGGAAATTCATCATGGCTTCCGACCGTGGTCGACATAGATAGATAGATTGTAAAAGGTGAGCCACCCGGTAATATGATTCTTTTTTTGCTGGCACTCTCTGTGCCTCACATATTACTGTCTGGCGTTCCTTATTTTGCCTCAGTGTGATTCTTGACACTTTTTTTTTTGGTTGCTTATAAAAGCACTGATTTTGTGCAAAAAAAAAAGATAGCCAATCAACAAAGCACACACCATGCATGCTTTGCCATTTTAATGAAATAACCGCTCTACACTTAGCATTTGGAAGTTCAAGGTGCATGCTGGTCTGATTGGAGAACCGGGTTGGGAAACAGTCTTTTATTTCTAGTGTTGATGAATAGACCGGGCTCTCTTCAGTTTCTTCTCCCTTCATCTACGACTGTGAAAACCACTGGTGATTAATGTAGGCTCACCTTTCAGTGGACTTCGGGGGGCCGATGCGAAGCGCTGGTGAAAATGACTTTTGTGCAACACGTATGTTTTATGCTTTTCTCACAAAGCCATGGTTGAAAGCTAGCATCAGCCTACATCTGTCAATGACTTATGGACCCACCATGCAACTGGCCAATTTTCTTACATGGAAGTACCACGCAGATAGCACCGAGTAGACGTGGATTACCTACCCACAAGACGTACACTTGCCGGTCAGGATTCCTTGTATTTTGGCACATACACTGAATTGTACACCAGCGGCTGTCTTCACACTGTCATGTAGTAGCTACGTGGTTACACCACTCTCAGTGTGCACGGTAATTTCTGAGGGCCAATATTGGTTAAGGATATTTTTGGCATATAATTTGCATTTTTTAATTAAATGTGTGAATGTTGTTTTTTTATGGTGCCCGATTTGAATTTTTTGTATGATTTAACCTGAATAAACTGAACAAAAATGCTAAACAAGAATCTATACCATATCCGTCCCCCTTCTCTCCACCTTACTCGTCCGCTTGGAACTAGGAGTGGACGTCATATAGTTTCAACACTGTTTTAATCATGCGAATCGCAGTAAGCCACAGACAGCTGTAATCGCGAGCGTACAAAGTCGCTTGCGCGAATACACATGCACAATACTGCGCGAAAGCCGATAATCACCCCTTAGTTCATGCCGTACAAAGTAGTGGGTACTACAGGGTAGCCCTGGGTAGGTAAGACACATCACTGTATAACCTAATAACTGTGTATTTTGCAAACCCTTTCTTGCATCTACTGCTCCCAATTAGCCAAGTTGGTGTATGTGCAGTAGCTGCCGTTGTAGACATGGTGTAGCTAACACCATAAATTACATTGAAATTGCAAAGACACAGGCTGCTTGCAGCTTCTTATTCAGATTAATTTGTGATGATACAGCAGGTTGCTATGTTACCAGCCTTTATGGTCCTGTGTATAATACACACTGAAGCATGCTAAAAAAACGCACAATCTGGTGTCATACTTTAGCTTCCATATCATAACATTCTATTAAGTTCTTCTATGACTTAGTTCTAATGCCATCCTCGTAATGTCTTCACTGACTGGAATACCTGAATGAAACCAAGATTGAAAGAAAAAATCTCATTTGTTAAAGTTTGTCAAGCAATTGAAATCCTTAGGAATTTACATTATCCCACTCACTCACAATTCGAAAAAATACGGCAAGTTAAACTTGCATCATTCCCTGCAAGATGGCAGTCTAGAACATGATCTCAGATGACCTTTGACCTTGTTTCATGACCTTTGACATCATCCACACATAAAGAACCCTATTGCATGCGAGCACTTAACCCCAAGTCTGGTGAATTGAAATTCCAAAATGGCATTATCAAGCATCATGGAAAAAATGTTGCCACACTGTCCGCCTTGGCTGTAAAATCGCCCCCTCTCCCCCTAGCCAATGTGGATCCAAGTATGTTGTTAGCAGCCTCGCCAGGTCCCCCAAATTGATTGATGGGGTAGGGGAGGATGTGGATAAGAGAAACATCGGCTTTGCCAAGAACAAAGGAATTAACCCCCATCGGATCATAGCTGTGAGCCATGGGAAACTGTTGATTCTATTTTCTCAAGTGTGGCACTATTTTTTTCATGATTGTCTGAGGAAATGAAAATATTGATCTGATTCATTTTTGGGTCATAACTATAACTTTATGGATGTAAATATTTTCAACCATTTTCCAAATCAATTACGTCATACATTGTTCTTTCTACTCCAAAAGAATTGCTAAGCTACCAAATAGGGACACTTTAGGATAGCCATTAATAATGTGAGGGTCAAATCTATACAAGTTTGGCCTGTCAACACATCACATTCGAAATATATGCGGAGATAAACCTACTTTCACAATCGATTCATAATTGCTGTATTTTGGTAGTGATCTAAGGTCGCGAATGCAATGTGCTAGAGGAGCATAAATATAGATCTTACTTTCCTAACTTAGGGCATGTCACTGCCATTAACTGCTGAATTGCTGATGTGACGGTCCGGGAATACTGGCAAAATGTCAACAGACTTGTTCTTTGCGTGCCGCATAAGTACGACTCTGTATTTAACGTGTTTTTCGGTGTTAAAGTGCCATTTTAAAATTTAATTTGTATAATTTTTTATGTAAATTAAAATTAATCATAGAGTTTTTTTTTACTTTTTTTAATTTGTTTAATTTATAACATAGAAGATATTTAATGAACGTCATGGCATTACTATTCACTGGTCCTATATTTGGCCTTTCCTCCCCGCTCGATCAGCAATCGGAGATCCCCATTCTGCTTCAGAAATTCCCTCTTTTGTGACATGTGACAAACATGCAATGTGATCCTTACCGTCCAATGTATTGCTTATCTAATAAAACATTTTCAAATTGAACCATATTAACCCCCCCCTCCCTAAACCAAAAAAAAATGCTTTTAAAGTGTCTATTGCCGCAGCCAGGGTGAAGTTCTGCTTTTTTACAATGGCTTAAAATTAATTGCTATTATTGCTTAAAATTTAAATGATATAAAAATTGGGTTTGTATTTTTGGTTTAAGATGGGTAAAAGATATAATGCCTTTTTATATAAAGTTTGCCCCTTACAACTTAACGTACATGAAGTAAATAATGAACTTTGTTGTTAATTTGGATAAAGTTTTGCCCAAAATTGTTTTCAAATCGCAAATGATAGGCTATTCAGTGACTCAGTAATATACTGGCATTGATGAACTCGGATTGAAGAACGGCTACCTGTTGATGAATATTTAATTAACTTGTGTGTGTGTGTATACGTGTGTGTGAGGGGTGGGTGCGTTGCTTGGCTTGCGTCCGAGTTTGTACGCGGGTTTCTTGGGTAGCGTGTGTGTGTTTCTCTGTGTGCGTGTATGTGGTCGATCCATAAACATTGCAAACATGAGGTACGAAAGTACACATGGTTAACCGTGTCTGTTTTAACCACTATGAAATACAACCCAGAACGACGGTTTACCCATAATAAATACATAAAACGTATTTTAGACCCAATAAGCTTCTAACTTTTTATGGTTAACCCGATGTCCATTGTACCGCATTCTAATACGGTTGTTACCGACACGGTTATCCATCATCAGCCAAATGATTTCTTTTCTATGGAATCATATATCAGTTACTATAATCCAGTTTCAATGCTGTATCAACAATGCCAAAAACTAATTTCATCATTCTCATTTTATGCAATAAATATGAATCACATAAAATAGATATATTAGTTCGTGTACATTTGTGTGTTTTGCGTTTTGCAGCAATAGTGGGCATATATGCCTTGCATTCCATTTTTTATTTGATAGTTGAGTGTTTTGTCTAATGGGATAAAAGATCCCCCAAGAAGGGGATGAGTGCGGGTTTCAGATCCAACTCGGTCCTTCTAAATCTGTTTTTTTATTCCGTATTATCTTTGTTGGAGTTGCTGATCCGTCGAATTAATATTCATATACGATTTTTTTCATAGATTTTTTATTGTATGTGTATTGTAATTTCATTCTGATTTTTTTGTATTTGATTTCTGTTCTTATAATTTTCATCTTATTTTTTTTTATTATTTGATTTCTTTCTTATATTTTTCTTTTATTAATTTCTTTAAAACAAATACTTTTTCTTTTTTTTTTTTCTTAACAAGGAAAGCATGTGATACCATCACAGTATAAGGTAATTATGCCGTACACTTTTAAACTCTATTAACTTAACGTGCATCTACGCAAGATGAGACACCTTGGCTTCTTACCTTGCTATCTACGGAAAATAAAACCCTCATGTTCGAACCGTTTTCATATGGCCAACCATAGTAAACCTGTATTCTGTGGAGAGATACACAGCACTACACCAACCTTCATACACACAGAACCTACACACGCGCGCGCTCGCACAAACATGCGCACCCACGCACGCATACACCGATAAACCCGCTCGCGCATACTCGCGCGTGCACAATACAATCCACTCCGCAGTGTAGCTTTCCTCAAATGTTTTGTAAAGGGTATGATGTTTTTTATCAGTGTGACAATTTCATGTAAATACATAAAAGCACCTGGGGCAATGTTAAATAAAGTTAAAATTATATAATATTTTTTTTACTTTTTACTCAGACAATCATGGCAAAAAAATGTTGCCACACGTTGTCCGACTTGGCTGTAAGCGCCCCCCTCTCCCCCTAGGCAAAGTTGATCCAAGTCATGTGTTAGCAGCCTCGTCAGGTCCCCCAACAATTGATTGATGGGGGTAGGGAAGGAGTGATAGAGCAAGACATATGCTTCCAATGACAAGGATAATTACCCAATTCGGATCATAGCTGTGAGCATGGGAACTGTTTGAATTATATTGTCTCAAGTGTGGCAACTAACTATTGTTTTTCCATATTGTAGTTTGCATGGGCAAATGCACCCCCGTCAAGATTAAACCTCTCTTCCACCAGAAACTACCAAAAGGCAACTCTAACATTGCTTGTATGGGTCACGGGCATTCCTTCTATGAACCATATTTCTGAAAATCTTGTAGATACTGTCCAATCAATTTAATTTTGTAACAAGTTGAGTAAAGAACAATAAGAATAAAATAACAGTTCCCGCCCTGTGGTGAACACGGTTGAAAATTAGTTTAATCTTTCCCCAAAGAGGGGTCGGGCACAACACAAGTCCTGAAACAAAAAAAATCCCATTTACTCATCGGCTGGATTCGAACCGAACCCGTGACCTTCGGGCGTACAATAACCCCTCAACAAAGATCCGGAGGCGGGTCCAAGTTGGAAAAAGGATAACGCATTTTTAATCAAATATATTACAACAACAACAAGTATATAGGGTAGAAAAAACTTTTGGTGTCTGATGAAATCGCAGTAAGAATGCATGAATTCGATAGTATCTTCTTGTCCGTTTCACAACCTCAGCCCTCAGGTCTAATGGTTAGGGATGCTTTTCTGGTAGCATGCATGGTTTCTGGTTCAAATTCCAGCTGGAAGAACTTCCTCTTTCACTCAATTTCAGGACTCGTTTGCATGTGCCGGCCTCTATGAAGAAAGATGAAAACTATTTCCTGGTATATAAGAAGTTCAAAGAGAAATTCCAGAGGTCAACGGTACCTCCACCAATGTAATGGCTGTGCCTTGTGTCGTTAATAACTGGGCAGCGGGGATCAAACTCCATAACATTGTAATGTGAAATAGATAACGCGCTGACGGCCTGATGTTGGGGCTTAGTTTCTCAACCCATCTCACAACTGGTACTATCCCTTAACATATCCCAATCATGTTACACAATTGTACCTATTCCACACCTCGGGATCCACAGTCTTTCAAGTACTTCAAGGATAATGTACAAGGTACTTGTGCGGCAGAGTCACTTTGGGGTTGATTTCAGAACAAGCGGATAATCAGAATTTCACAGTTCACAATGCTTTCCCTCAGTGCCCGTAAGTCTTGTTTGCCGCATTCTAAAGTTATCTTCCTTGTGATTTGATCCGGTATGCAATGGAATGAACAAGGTTAACTTAGCGAATAAAGGGTGAATAAACGCTACTGACGATTGAACACGGCGATACCTTATTTAAGTGCTGTAGCATACTTTGTGGCAAGCCCTGGGGTTCTCCAATTGGGATAATATGGGTATATGCCACCTATATGCCCTCATTTTCAGGCTCTTTTTCAGTTCCAGATACCCCCATTTTAAGGACCATTTCATGCAGTTCCAGAGAAAACACTACTTTTCATGTCCAAAAGCCAATTTATAAGTTCCCAACTTTTTCTTCAAAAACCTCAAATGTGCTGGAAATTTGAGGAATCGCGCTTATTTTCTGAAATTGTTGGAAAACCTATTTCCGGAGACTGCCCCATTTTTTGACCTTCAAATTCAGCTCCGGGGCGCTCAATTTTGAAAATCCAGGAGGCACATACGTACCCAAAAACCAGGCTAACTGTATTTACTGGCGATGCGTAAATATTGCCCCGCCGAATTTGTGATCACTAACAGGTGAAAATGCAACTTTCAACACCCCACCCCCTCCCCAATACCCAACACTCCACCCCCTTTCCCAACACCCCGCCAAACCCCAACGCCCTCCCCAACACCCCACAACTCCCAACACCCCACAACATATGCACCCTCATCCCAAAACCCCCCCCCCGCAAACATCCCACCCCCCCTTGACCAACCCTCAACACCCCAACCGCACCCCAATACCCTGTAACATGCTCCTTTCCCCCAAAACCCGCACCGGCAAAATTAAAATCAGAGCTTATAATATTCACATTTTTGAGAAATTTTAACATTTTTGTAATGTTGAGTATTTAAGAAACATCCTAATGAAATTGTATGATCTCTTATTTTAATCTGGACGATTTTGTATATTGTTCTATGTGTTCATTAATTTATAAAAATTGTATTTTCTGTATTTTTAGAATGAAATCCTGGCGATTTGTATGATATTATTGTATAAAGTTTGTTGTATAATTGTTTTTAAAGATTGTAATTTAAGTTGCAATATTGGGTATTTTTTAATAATGTAATTTAAGAACTTAATATTGTATGTTTTTTTATATTATGCTGGGCCTAGGAGAACAGAGGAATACTTACGTTTTCCTCTGAATATGGCCCCAGGGAAAAAAAAAAAAAAAAAGAATACATAAACACTAAACAAAACAAAACGCTGTCCATTCCCTCCCCAACACCCCGCAACCCGCCATTCCCCTCCCCAACACCCCGCACACTTCCTCCCTCCAACAACCCTGCAACACTCCCTCCTCCATCCCCCTCCCCAACACCACCCCGCCAACACTCCCCACCCTCTCCCAACCATGCAACACCCCCCCACCCCCTCCCCAACACCCCGCAATACCCAACCCCCTCCCCACACCCCCAATTAACCAACCCCTCCCTCAACACCCTGCAATACCTACCCCGCTCCCCAACCCCCCGCCACACCCCACCCCCTCCCCAACGACACCCACCCCCTCCCCACCAAACCCACCACCTCCCCAACACCCCACCCCTCCCCCCACCCTACCCTTTCCCCCCCACCTTTTCCCAAAAAAAAAAACAAAAATCCTCCCCTATGCAGAGTATCTCATGCTAGGAATGAATTTTGGCTATCTCCGATGTACCGTTTCGAGATACCTCAATTACGCATATTTAATGAGCTCATTTGCATACCTAACCACAGTTTATATCAATCACATATTTATCACATGGCAAAAAGATGTGGGCCCCATGATAAGGCTATAGGCAGCACAGGAATTTTGAGTATCCATGTAGTGTTTTCAAAAATATATCAAACTTAACGCTGATGTTTGCATATTAAGTAGCTTCATTTGCATACTCAATTTGCCCGAATACGCCCAAAATCTAATCAGGTCAGAACTCTTCAGCCCACTTCCTTCCACAAATTACATCATTATAAAACGCCTAGACACGAACTCTCCATAAAACTTGTAACACAGGCCTTGCAGGAACTATTCAATTCTCATAAAATTATCAATTAGATGTATTTAATTGAGCCATATTTTATGGCCACAATCTAATCAAGCAGTCGACAGACTCTCAACCCGCTTCCTGTCCACCAAGTTACATCATTGTCGCCTACGGAACTCCAAGAAATGGTATACAACATGGTTAACATTTTGTCACAGACGAACAACTACGGGACGAACGAACGGACGCTGGTCGTTCAAGTCCCCTTCCGAACCTCGTTCGGCTGGGACAACAAGTTAGAGCTGAAAAAACTGATAGAAAAGGAAGAAAAAAGCAGTATTCAAAGATAATGAATCTCCATTCAATTACGTTGCTGTGCAAGTGTAGAGGACAGTAATAACTAAAACATCAGATTTTGTCCTTATTAGGCTGCTTTCTGGTCATAGACTTGTAGGGTATGTATACCTATACTTGTTAAGAAATGCAAAAAATCTTATTTTGCTGATTTTCTGATTTAGCCAAATCCACTGATTAGTGCCTTGAAATATTCTACCTGTAACATACATCTGATGATTGTCCCTGAGTTTGCCCCCCAATGGCTGTTCTTCTACTTGGTAGACAAGATAACTAGCAGTGCACCTATCAAATGAGGGTCGTAGTGGATAACTCCAAATGAAAAGAACTGAAAATAAAATCCACAAAATAAAAAAGTAAAATTTAGCTGAAACAATATAACAAGGTGGTTAAGCTTCCCAGTGAAGGTCACTTTAAGTTTAAGGTATCCAATTTGGCCTACGTCATGTTGGTTGAATTCTGGTGGAACTTACACCCATTTTTCCAGACATGCTTATTATTGCAAGATATCTGGAACCAATTGAGGAGCAGCAGTATTCTCATCATTATGAGTACTGTGAGCATGTTGTGTATTATATGTGTGGTAGGAAAACGACAAAAGAAACAGCATTCCCCGGAGGACCGGAATGCTTGTGTCGTCTGCAAGAAATACCAAAATTTAACCTTAAAAAAACAAAAATATTTGAAATTGCAGGAATAGCTCCACAGTGAAGGATAAGTCTGTAGAATTCTCATAGTTACCTTTTCCAGCTCGTAGAATTGACAGAAAAGGAAAGGAAAAAACGGCAGGGTGCAAAGATACGATTCTCCATTCATACGTGTTGTAATAAGTGTTTTTTTTTAATATTTTTACTTTGATTGGTCCGATTTTGTTCATTATTAGGTGCTTCTGGTCTTATCATGTGCAGGTATGTTCGGATGCCTTGATAATTGATACATTACTGCAAAAATCTGATTTTTTGATTATTTTTTCGATTTGCTGATTTAGCAAATCACTGATAGTGTTCTTAAAACAAATAGAAGTGTATAGGAATCTTAACTGGTATTGCAAATTTGCGAAACGAAATGACACGTGGTGAAAATTAATGTGTGGTCATTGACAGTGGATTGGAACAGACCAGCTAAAGTAGCCTTATTGGGTACCAAATGGGGGCAAAGAGGAATTAATACCAGGGCTACCTCAACCTATGGAATACACAAAAAATTGTGATTGAGGCCATTCTAAAGGGGACGCTTAAGCGAGGTAGAGGGTCAAAAAAGATTATACAGGGGTCAAAATTGAAAAGTGGTACAAGTTGTTGAATTGCATGCATTTTTGTACCAAATTGTTGTATGATAATAAGGATTAAAAAGATGTATAGTTTGTTGCTATTTCCAACTTACCCTTATGGAGGTATAAACTTAAACCTTACTATAGGTCCAAAGGTTTCAATTTAGCTTTTACAGGGGTCAAATATTAAAAAATGCCTTTCATTCAGTGGAGATGGTCTAATATTTAGTTGTAATGTAATCACCAAAAAAGGGTATTGTTTGGACAAGGTACAATGTAGTTAAAAGTTTACCAACATTAACCCCATCCATAGGGGTAGAGGGGTAGTACTAATGAAGTGCGTAATTTGGTAACTTGCACATTGCAGACCCATCTATTTTTGGAGAGCACAGGCACTGCACCGGATGCCCTGTAGATGTAGACAACCCCCCCCTGAACTTTTTTTTTTTCCGACGAAAAGCACTTGAACTGTATGTTGTCTGCTTAGTGCTTGAAAAATGTTGCATAATTTAACTTTCCCCCCACCCCCTCCCTTCTGAATATTTCTAACCGAATGGAAAAACTTTTATTTTGTATTGTACCTGGCGCTCCCCCAATTAAAATCCGCCACTGAAGACCAGTGTCGAATCACCCACCATACTAACACACACCTGTGATATATATGTGCAAGCTGCAGACGTTGGTAACCGACTCCAACTGTAATTTGATAGCTGCCTCCATCATATACTGCACTACTTTGAAATGGGTCTTGATTGCGATGGAATCAACTTTTGCACGGATTTTGTCCGTCTTGGCCGAGTACCTCCCTCTTGCCCTGGTCCTGCTCTCTCTGTTCACGGTTGAATATAATGCATTGGGTGACACTTTGGGTAACAATGTTAAACTGGTAAGTTAACAACTTACAAAAAAAAAATGAAAAAATAAGCACAATTGATGAGAGCTCATTATCATAATGATGTTATAGTAAGGTAGCCATGGTCCAACTTATGGGGGCCCTGACCGTTTATATTAAAAATTGAGTATGGACACAATTTTTCTGCTGAAAATGAGTGATAGATAAGGGTGTGTAGAATAAGAAAATCTGACGGGTGCACCTGGGCATCCTTGAGTATTTTGAGAAATCCAAGATGGCGTCGA
This sequence comes from Ophioderma brevispina, assembly GCA_023653785.1. NCBI lineage: Eukaryota > Metazoa > Echinodermata > Ophiuroidea > Amphilepidida > Ophiodermatidae > Ophioderma > Ophioderma brevispina. Next base: position 1,130 of record JAMKCH010019374.1, on the reverse strand, counting down.
TAAATGATAAGTATATTTTGAAGATAGATGTCCACGTTTTGGTGCTATATGGATTTACGTCAATGTTTACAATGTAAAAGTATCAGAAATACATTTAATTGTGTCTAGAAAATAAACTAAGTACTTCTCATCTATTTTTTATCGCCGCTGGTAGTTGTGTAATATGCATATTTTAAATTATTGTATTTGGCTTCCATTTTGAATTTGAAGTATGACTTAATGTTACAGTGCCATACTCTAGTTCATTGGATCCTATAGAGATCTAGTAACTCCAGTAGTTTGATAATATCTGGTTGAATAGATTAATTATCATTTATGGCGCGCCATCTTCGGTTCTAAAAATGCTCAAGGATGCCCAGGTGGCACCCGGCAGATTCTTTTCTACACACCCCTAATCTATCATTTTCAGCAAAAAAATTTGGTCCATACTCAACCATTACGGTCACATGAAGGTTCTTCCTGACTATTATGTAAATAAGGTCATATGTTGAAGGTTCAACACATTCGATCACTGAAATTTGAATTGCGTAGTTCTCCAGGTAGACTAAGGTTGAATATTTAGCACTTTCCCAGGATGGGTAGCTAGAGCACACAAGTGTTGAAAAAAAAGACCCATGTGCGCTTGCCGGATTCGAACCGGCGACCACCGTATTACATGCATGGTAATAACTCATACTTCCCAAACCAAACAGCCCTTGGCCCTAAGATTTCACAGGGTAAATGAGAAAAATAGTGCTTCTTTGATACCAAAATGTGACAACTTCCGGTAAAAATCTGGTGCTTTTGGGGACAGGCTAATTAGCGATCGGGCCATGGACCTTTAAGGATTTTTAGCAGGATTATGAAATGTCTTGTGGTTTTAAAACCTCTTTTAAACACTTTTTATCCTTAAAAACTTGAAAACATGGTTAACACCATTCCCTGGACTTCAGGGATTCAGCGGTTCCATTTTTTCTAGTAGGCAGTGAAATTGAACACAATTTCTAAAAGCTAGCAAGCTTTAGCAATTCTGACTGGAGTATGCCCTAGATTTTCTAGCCAGAGTGTCTCACCTCAGGCCATTTTTAAATGAAAATGCTACCCGATATAGCTCATCTTGCCACGATGTTGTGCGACCGCCAGGTCAGTAA
>JAMKCH010019373.1:0-46145 GCA_023653785.1 Ophioderma brevispina | reverse complement strand
GAACCTTCTTCAAACTCTTTGAGGACCACTGAAAGGGTTTCCATTGAAATGTCTTGGTCGAATAAAATTTGTTCAGGAGGGCGTAGATTATGATATGTTCTGAGGTCGCCTGTTTCTTCGCGAGCCAGGAAGCAAATCGAATAGAAGCCTTCCATAATATTCTTATTAATGGAAAAATTGCCTTTTTCTAGCAATTTTTCTTTCACGTCTGTCTTTAATATCGTATAGCCCTTCTTAAAATGTCTCTTTTGTCATAGGCGTATTGCAGAATCGGACTTTCATCGGCGGAAGATCGGGTAAATCCAAAAATGGCTAACCTTTCTGAAATAGTCTGTAGAATCCATTGATCGAGGTTTATCGATTCGCCATGCCGGGAGGAAAAAAAATCTTCAGACGCCCCCCCCCCCACTGGGTCAAAGGAGGTCGGAGTCAATTGTAATCCTCCCCTACTCGCCGCCACGTTATGGCGCCTCTACGTCTGGAGTAGGAAGATAGTCGAAACTGTCTTCTAGAGCCTATATAGTTGGACTTGACTATCTTAAAAGCCATATTCCGACTTCCGAAGGAACTCTATTCGCAGGACCATAACTGGAGGCGGAGGACCCTTCTGCGGTAGCCATAATCATAAGGTCTGTATCTATATTACTATTAGACTTATTACTATTAGACCTCTTGGCAGTTGATCATGCAGCCTTTACACGTTCTTCTTACTGAGAAGCTAAACTAGACCACTGTCCTTCAAATAGATCTTTGCCTCTAGGGCGCAGAGGGTAAGGAGAACTTCTTTGGCTGTAAAATCAAGCATCAACCAGCATTCTTCTTCTTAGAGCCCATAACTGGTAAGCAATCTTAGTTGGAAAGCTCTGCAGAAAACGTGATGAAGATCTTCATAGTATAAAAGGCATCTATTCAATAGCTTCATTTAGACAGCTTTACATTAGGCTCCAATAACCCGTTCATAAGGGGGCTAAGAGACAACAAGGGCTACATTTGAAGTTTCATCCATCACGAGGCGAGCGATCTGTTCCAAAATGGGCGGAGATCGGCGTCTTTGCCCTCGTTCCATGAATCAACTCTAGGGACAGGTCCTTATGTTTCTTAGAAGTAAACCGCCTTCAACACCAACTGGAAGGGCATGGTCTTGGCCTGCATAAAGTCTTATCACAGATTTCATTTTAGCCCAGCAAGGTCTAGGAACCAAAGGTTACAGAGAAGAATTCTTATCTTCCTCACTTGAAGGGAAGATCAGGAATCCATCTGAGAAGGGGCGTCTTCCTCTGATAATCATTCCAAATACTTTGAACCTTATCAATAGTCTGTCTTAAGTCTGTCGTAACAGGAACTAGGCTTCACTACCTGTTTTCTATAATGCGTTGCGGCCAAACCAAGGTCCGAAGTTGGGAGAATCTTGAAGAGTAGCAGAATCACATTTCAATCCCCGATGAACCAAAACAGCTGCAAAAAAAGGGGCAGCACATCTGGAGCTAGGTAACGTAGGTCTTCAAAGTCTTCCGTAATAAGGGAGTCAACATCGGAGAAAAGGAGCTCCAAAATATTCTGGGAAGATTTTTCTTAACTCGTATCCTTAAACAGATCAGAATCTTTGCACAAATTATCATAGTGCCTCTTGACTTGACGTACCGTGACTAGATTGATGCCAACGCATGAGTATGCATCAGTCGCTAATGGTGAGTAGTTTCGGTTGGCTTGAACTCGAGGAGTAACACTGGTAGGAGGCAGGCATCAGGTTAGGCTCATTTCTGTGATGAATCACCTTAGTTGATTCACAAGAGGATAATTCCTCTATCCAAGTTATCAAGATCTAGCACCTTAGGATTCAGTACTTCATGTGCACGGCGGATTCTCTTTATAATCAGAAAAACAGGATAACTCCAGTCTGGAAGTAAATAGTAAATAACTGTATCATTAGGCTTGAACTTCTCTGTATCATCAGAAACAGATAAACTCACTCCAGTATTGGCGTAAAAACTTTATTAATTAGGCTTGATATAGAGGTTATCAGAGACATCAATCAACTTAGAATCTTTTCTTGGAAGATCCACTCTAAGCGGGCAATTTCACTTTCACCAGACGAACGAGTCGGTCTAGAATCAGTTCGCCGAGGAAAAGCCACTGACTTATTCTCCATGATAACAGTTTTGGATTTAATGGACATATGAGATGACTGTTCACTATGTCTTGAACCCGAAGAATCTTCGAGCATGGGACTTGGACCGATGACGAGGAGAAGCAGTACTTGAAGGAGAGCCTCTAGGATCTTCGGTAGTAATGGCTAGAAGAGTCATGATGCTTTCTCTTACTACTTGGATGAGAACTTTCTAGAAGGAGAGGAGAAAGTATTCTTAGCACCAGAGACATCCATATCTGGAGAACGACGGCTGCGGACGGGCTGTAATGTCCTCAGAAGAATCCCTTTTACATCCAAAATATTCAAAATCTTTACTTCTCTCAGAAGAACGTCACGGTGACTATCACTGGATGGCTTGCGTACGGGACGCGATTCTGGACAAGGAGAGCGACGTTACAGGAAGAAGAAGAAATGATGATATCATTTCTGGTACCAGAATAACAGAATCGATGAAGGAGAACCCTTTCTGGAAAGCATGACGACGGCTGGTCGATTGGGTAGAATTGGTTTAAGCCGACGGAGGAAAAACAAGTGAAGCTGAAGAACGGATGACACGACGTTGAATAGGCGAGGAAGGGATGAAGTATTCTTGTCCGGGGGGGGAAGCGGGCGACGGGCCCGGAAGAAGGTCCAGATAGAACGAACTGGAGAACCGTAAACAACAGGAGACTTGGTAAGTACGTGGAGTGAGAAAACTATTCATTATCGTTGTTACACCTCTACATCAAACACCTTTAACTTTTCTTCGGAGTCGGGGAGGAATAGGTCCGACTCGCGTGTGAAATAATAACTAACTCCGTCAAAAATAGTCCATAGGTGTTCCTTTAAATAAGTCTCATTGACTTGTCGGTTACACCAGCGGTAACAGCGGCGGGGCCTAGTTGGAATAGACTGAGTCATCACAACGGGACGAGATGCACGGTCGTCAGGAGGAGTAGAGCGGACTCTGGAATAATCATCTATCTCATTTACTATCTCTATATCATCGTCACGCAAAGCCCACACATCTATACGGAAATTGCCGATTCCCGAGTACACGGTCCCTTATCAATAACTCATTATCATCAATAGGGTTTTAACAACGGTCGTTGAGTTTCACTCGCCCGCCGACACGGAAGTCGCTCTCATTCATTATCATACACACCATCCTTAGAGCCACGGGCGCCGGTGCGACTGAAGGCTGTTTATCATTCCTCCATGGGAATGATAGGGCCAGCCTGATGGTTAGGTCTTGTGAATAATCACTGAACTGAGGCAGAAGTCTTCCCGGTGATGAGACTGCAAGGTCGTCAGATCACTTGAATGAATAGGCCTCAAAAGTCCACTGGCTGTGGATTGTCTTAGACTTATAAGAGGCGCACCGTCGGACTACTCAACCGTTGAAATCTTCCAATTACTGTGAATGAAAGGGGTGGATTGACCAGCCAATCGTAAATAAATTCACTTAATCCACTGATGAGGTTAACTTCAATAAATGGCCCTTTATCTTGAATAAATGCAGGAGGGCTGGCGGGTTAGCCCTATAAAATGTCTAACAGCCTCCGTGGCCACCGTCATAAACATCGCTGGAGGACTAGATCAAAGGTAGACTTGTGCTACTTCTTGAATCTTCTTTAGGTTGAGAGGTCGGGGTAGAGACTTAACCGGGCGGATGAACCGGAGGGAGATGCCCCGGAACGGAGAAGGTTATAATCTCTAGACTAGCCTTATGTCTTCTTAATCTCCTCTCAATATACAGCCAATTCATCAAAGTACTTCTGAATCTTCAATTATGACACCCTTGTGAATGTACAAGGGGATATTTCTTGTACACTTTCTATATTTCACACATAGCTCTGCTGGGATCTTTGTCCTGTCTTCGCAGGAAATCTTGCAGCTGAACATCTTACCGTACCATCAGCTCCGGTGTAGACGGTGGATTCACAGTGCTGCAACATCAAGAATAAAAAGCACTTGTAACAGAGTTAGGTACGGAAGTGATAAACCTGCGCCGAGAACCAGGAAATCCAAAGGGGAAGAATAAGGCCAGGGGGGGGGGGGAAAAGTGGGGGACACAAGATGGGACGACAGAAGAAACAGTGAACCTCCCCCCAACAAAAAAATTTAAGAAAAATTTGAGATTCATCGGCACATAAAGCAGGTTAGAACCATTGAGACAAAAAGAAATGGCTGCACCGCGAGGCTATCGACTAAGGCGAAAATAATGAAAACTAATGCAAGGGGACTTGCAAGGACACGACACAGGGACACAAATCCCCAATAATGCCCTGGCGGTCTAAGTGTGGACTTAAGTAGGGGGAGAGCTAAAAACCTGGCATAAGGAATAATAAGGCCCACTTAATACCCGCAGAACGAGCACGTGACACAAAGAGGCCTCGAGAGCGCGCGGGGGCAAACCAGGTAATGGGCATAACACATAGTAATATATATATGTACTTATGTCAACAGCTTCCCAAATTTCTGAAACTGCCGAATTCTGAAACTCCGATCGTGATCTTGATGAAAAGGCTTCAAAACACACATCAACACAACATCATCCAAACTTCCGATCAACCATAGATAACGTAGACTTATATCAGATATGAAATATACCCTGTTAGAATCATTAGTCTCCAATACAAACGGCGATGATGGGGGGAAAAAGTATGTGTTTAAATCCCCAGTTAAAAATTAACATGGCGCCCATACTGAGATACAAAAAAGAGCACAGGATTGGTCGCCAGTGAGGTCATATGGTTGGGCGTACGGATGCTAGCGTGGGACCGCTACTAAGCGTGGGGAGCACCGAAATTTTATGTGGGCCAGTCGGGGTGTTGCGATGCTTTTTGACGCACCAAAATGCAACAGTTGGATCATTTCGTAGTATAGAATGCATAAAATAGACAGGGCACCCACTTACCTGATAAGGTCTTGTATCAAATATTTGCAAAAAAAATCATTGACATAGTACTTCTGAGTACACAAAAATTCAGGGGAAATCCATATATAATTGTATAGTTCACAACAGTGACGACGGCAACGTACCAACTATAGTTGGAGTAATAATTTCTTGGCCAAGTTATAGGTACGCCCACTTCCCTGCTAAAACGGCGCACCACTGAATTGCACGTAGACGCAGTTAACGCAACAAGCAACGAGCGCGTACGCTCCCATGCCAAGAAATTATTACTCAAACTTTCTATAGCGCCAAGCGCGACAGACTCAGTCATGTGCAAAGCAATTGTAGATGTATATTTTATTTATTTTAAGCTTTTATGCAAATCATGTCGATGATAATTATATGGACATTAGCAACAACTGGGTGAGTAGTTTTATCCGAGTTTTACTAACTATTATTGTGAATTCAGTTAATATCCGCTGCTCGTGCTACACGTTTTAAATACATGTCCTACAAAAACTAAAATGCGCAGTTCTTGTAAAAACCAAAAACGCTTTCATTCCGATTTAAAGGAATTTTCGCCTAATAGAAGTCTTTGGGCCTTTTCCCAGTCCAAGTTTTTTTTTTAAGGCTAGTAACAATATAGGGATGGAAACGGAGTTACTATAGTAATAGCTACAATCTACACAGACGAATATGTGTTGTGCGATATTATGGAATGTGATTCTTAGTTTCCTGTTGGCGATTTAAAAGTGAAGACGGTCCAATTTCATTATCATTATTACTGTATTCATTATTAAGCCATCTTGAATACACTACAAACCTTATAAATATTTATTACATAAAAAACAAATTGTCCAAGCGCCTCCCGAATTAATAAACAGGGGTATATATTGCAGGTTATTTCTCAAAAGTTTAAAATCACGTTCAAGCATTTTTGACCCAGTATTATGAAAACAAGCGGGACAAAAATCTGGAGGAAAAATTAAATTATTTATGGTATACTGTGACACCCCTCCCAAGGTTATACTGCTGAACATTAACAGGAAGGGATCTTTGAATATAAGCCAACGTGTTCTATCATCAAAGTTCTTAAGAAACACAATTTTTTCACAAAATAATGAAATATTTGGCCACAGCGGGCAAATCTGATGCGTGCTCCAACAGGAGAAACTAAGAATCAAAATTCCCTTGGCCACTAATCCAACTAACCACAGAGGAAGGTGTATGAAAACCACTTGTATTTTTTTTGACATTTCCCATTAGCAGTGTAGACACCAGGATGTCATTGGTTTACGAGGCCTCAGTATTCCTAAATAGAGTTATCCCTCTTGTTATCGATCGGACGACTTAAGCGTGCTCAAAAACCATGCTTATGGTAACACAATAGAGCAGTAGTGTCGACCCCCTGCTAAACCATGCCCGCTCTTGAACGATTCCGGACAATGTTCGTTAGGCTATGGAGAATGAGAATAGCTAACAAGTCCAACTATTTATGATTTTTCACTCTGTATAGAAAAAGAAAGAAAAGAAAAAATTTTTGTTATGACGGAAGCTTTTAGTGGTAGTAGAAACACTTCATTCCTTTTCAGGAAAAAAAATATAGTGAGATTACAAGCAAAAAATAAATCTTTTAGGCCCTATGCTTCAACTTGGAGTTCTTCTCCCTGTAGCAACAAAGGTGAAAAAGGGTTGTCTCCGTACTCGGAAAGTGGCGTAGTAGAAACTGTCATATGTCGGAACATATTTTAAAACGTAAGTGACCCAAGGGGGGGGGGGTTCCTCAGGGGACCTCCAAAATTTGTTTTCGCCTGGCGCTTTACGCAGTTTTTTTTTGCGCCAAATTTGTTGTAATTGTCGACTTTTAAATGCGCTTCTTTTCATTACCAAATAAATTAAAATCGGCCAAGCCGGGTAATGAGTTAATAGTGAGGGTCCATGGACCCCCTCCCTTTCGGGCACTCCACGGAAGTCAACTGAGAATATTTAAAAAAAAAAAACAAATACCCCCAAAGCAATTTTGTTGATGATATAGGGTTCACACATACATAGAAGAAAAAATTAATGTAAAACATTAAAAATATACCCTTTGTTGTGCCTGAAAACAAAACAATTTCATTGTGGGACGTTGCTAAAAACCGTTGTAACTACAAAATTCTATGGGAAAATGATGTGTATTTTTCTTTGAACACCCGTTAAAAATACATGATCTTAAAATTCAAGTTTGTTGTTAAAGATAATGTAATTTGGGTTTCTAGAGTAAGATATCAACATAATATAAGTTGTTCAAAAAGTTTGACTGTAAGCGCAAGGCGTCCATTTGAATTTTTTTTCCGTCTTCTTTGCCCATTTTTCGCGTGTTTTGAGAACAATGGTGTTGCCACTAACTTTGCAGGCCCCAAATAACAAATTTCATTTTTTCTATTGCGAGTTGGGTGTTCTTATGACCCTTCACATGTGGTATAAATTTCATGCAAAAATTCCTCGGGAAAGGAAAAAGTGGTTCTTAAGGGGGGTCCTCTTGAAACCCCCCCCCCCCCACCACTTGGGCACCAAGGGGTGAAAACCCCTTGGTACACTTAAGTGTAAGTACACGCCTTTGAGCTCTTTTGGGTCAACAAGAGCTGATAATATTACTAATATTGCCCACAACTACAAAATAAATATCGGATTGAAATTCGAGGTGGAAAGTGCACACCAGGCCAGCCGTCATCAGTGGAGTGGGGCGTGGGTCTAGTGCAGGCTTGGCCGAAAGGAGCCCCTGAAAAACATCATGCATCACAAGTGGTGCGATACGATGAGACGCGACACGCAGGCCCGGCAGGAACTGTTTTAGCGGCCCCTCCCACCACCAAATTAGCAAGTATTTCATATTCCAGTGGCTAAATATGAAAAGAAAATGAATGTTAAATGAAAATACGCCGTTTTCCCCCATCACATCGTGTTTTGTTACTACAAATTCCTAGGGGATATCCAAAGCCAAATATTACTTTATGCCAATTTATACCGCTTAAAAAAGAGATCCGCAAAAAGAACGTTCCGATCTAAGCTTAAGGTCAGTTTTGACAACCATTGGTAATTAAAATTGTTCTTCTGCAGCTTAATTAGGATAGTATTTCTTTTTTTTTTCCCATCATCAGGAATCAGAAATTTAACATGAAATAAAATTAATCCTAAAGTTCCATCCTGTGATGTAATTACTTTTATAACAAGAGTGGAAAAAGAAAGCACTCTGCTAGATTGGCTCATTTCCCGGTCTCGCAGATCGTCGTTTGGTAATTAGTTAGTGATAAAATGCGGATGACTGACTGCGGTTGTACGGCATTTTTATTCCAAACAACGTTTGACCATGCTTGCCGCTTTGTATCATGTATGTGCCGTTTAAACAATACCGTAAGCATGGTGAAGATTCGCCTATCGATACGAAATGACGTAACAGGAATAACCTCTATACAATAATATGAGACCAGATTAACTGAATCACGAGGACATGGATACACCACAGAAGTTCCAAATGCATCCTTTAGACATGTAAAGGTGCACCGAGAGATTTTGAAGCACCAAATTATTGCGTCATAATAGTAATGTCATATAGATAGAAACTCAAAGCATTCTTACCTTGTATTTGGCTACAGAATGAGAAAGAGATGAAGGGCGGATTTGGATTTACGCGTTAAATTTCAATATAAAACTAGGCTTGAATTTCATATTTGCTCCTTACGAAATTGAAAATTTCACATTTTTTGTACCAAAGAAACATTTTAGCAGCTTAATCTTTTAAGATGGCGGAATTTTTGATGGAAAGCTTACATGAGGGCAAAAATCCGTACTTTCGATTATTTTAGAGACACCTGATATGGGAAATATCCGTGGCACCTTTAATTTTCAATGCTCAATATCAGGAATCACAGAGAAATTGGAAATTGTGAACACAGTTTCAGAGTTCCTGTGTTATTGTTGACCTGAGAACAACGGAAGATGTCAAGGAGCTTTTTCTCAACCCAATCATATTGGAATAACTTTTGAATGGGAGGTCATCATGTTGTTTTATTCAAGTCGCAGTACAATGGTACTGGCATGCAAGAGTGCACATACGAGTACACTTTTGCATTTATAAGCCATTCATACATGGCTGGGCTGTGGTTTGTTAACATTTTAAACGCCCTTAAACACAATCTAGTTAGTGTCTTCGTTAAAGGTCGATTTTCCCGTAACCCCCCGCATTATAATTTTCTGCCGCGTTTGAGATGCTGAAATGCCTAAAAGTTCATTATTTTGTATTTTAAAGAAAATAATCAGGTTTCTTCTTGTGATCACATCTATACGTGTTTTAAGTAGATTTTAAATCAAGACCTTTTGAAATCATTTTTAAATGTAGGTTGGTGGTTTGACCAATAGTGTAGCTATTAGATCATGCGGAGGTGGTGAAATGGCCGTTTCTTTAAAATCATGAATAAAGAATAATGAAAAAGTGGTAAAAACTTAAAAAAGCCAAATGAAAGTTACAAAAAATAATACAATTTTTAAAATTTCCAAAATCGTTTCATTCCGATTCCAATTTTTTTTCTGTGTACTTTTTTACATTATCATTTCCGTTTTTCAACAGCCAAACGCTGCCAGAAGGTAGCAGATTGATTTAGGTGAACCACTAAAATGGCAAAATAGTAAGTTAGAACAACATACACCCGAATGCAATCAAATGAAACTAAATTTCAAAGATCTCCGGAAAACGAAGGGATTCTAATGGAGATTTTTGCATCAGAGGGTCCGTTACTATGTTTTTTGTTTCGAATATGTATCGTAATGGGTCTGAACCTATGAACCTAGCGATAAAATGAACGTATTGTCTATACTTCGGTGCTCGAGACACGGAAAAGTGAACAAACGCTACGGGCCGCATCCCCTTTTTCCCACAATGCCTTTCGAATTTCTTCCATCGTAGAATTTTCAAACCTGGTTTTTTTTCAATTTTAGAAGCAGGATTACGTACTTACCGGACTGGCCGTAAACTGATCCTCAGACTGCTGACCTAACCCGGAAGCTGTTTATAAACATCAAATACAATCCACGTATGCTGGATGGAAAAATCTGACGTTGTAAAGTAATGCTTTTTTTAACATATCATATCCAAAAAAAGCGAACAACACCAATATACACAATGCACTATTTCTCGGAGTTTCTCAAGATAATGTAAGTAACGATGTGCTCGATAGGAAAAGGTCGGTGAAATCACAATCACTGGGTTTTGAGGAGTGCTCGTATCATGAGTCCATAGGTATTTGGTTATTTCTACGCATCTCCGATACCTAGGGTCGTAACTAAGGTCATTCCAACCAATTTAAAGTCAAGCCATATAATGTTATGTAAAGACCTCTAGTTTATACGATTATCGAACTGTGGATAAACGAGACTCACATTGCATGGGAGTCACACCCGACCACTGATTCCAGAAATCAATTCTAACGACTTTTTAACTCCCATGTATAGCCATATATTGTCACCAGGAGAAATTTGGAGGTAACTCTCAAATGTTTGGTAAAATTAGGAGTGGGCTATAAATGGGTGATTTTTTGTTTTATTTTTGCACAGTTTTTTGTATTCCATTTACTTCTATCTACCATGACCTGAACAAATTTTTTCGCCTGGGGTCTAAGAAAAAAGTGCGCCGGGCCAAAATCCAAAATGGCCGCCGTTTTTTTCCCATGAAAAAAATCACATTTTCGGCCATAACTGTTGTCTTTGTTGGTCTCTTGGTGTGGGTTTGGTGTCTAACCCTATGTTTGGGGGTCAAAGAGTCCATTTATGCAGTTAAATTTCTGTAATATGCAGTTATTGATAAGGCACATTTTGTTTATTTTTTCCATATTATAGGGGCGAGCTGTATTCAACTATTACCTAGAGACGCAGTTAAATTCTCCCAAGAAAAAAGGCATTCCTTAAATAATTATCTTTATTTCAATTAATGTTTAATGATGTGTGGGAAGAGATAATTAAACTCGCATAAATTTTTATAAAACTTAAATTTTGCGCATGTTCACATTTTCCAATAATTGCATAAACAGGGGAACCTGGCTACACACAAGACGGACCCCACGCACTATACAACCACCTAAGAACTAGAATCACCCTCAATGAAATGTAGGTACTCCCAAATTCTTGGGTACTTCTCGGGGTAACTCATGAGATATCCTATTGAATCTAACAAACCCTTTGTAGTGTCTATTTGCGTATTAATATAATGCAACTTTTGGTTAGAAGGTCTGAGAAAACTGATGAGAACCTATCACTTTTCCACTGTTTACATAATAATAAATTTGCTAAAACCGTGACACGGATTGAGTGATTGCTTAGGAAATGTTCCTTGGTCAAAATCCTGAGGATGATGACACTCTTGAAGGAAATTATAATTTGAAATTTGCACAGAAAAAAAATCGAAGCTAACAATGAAAAAAAAAATAAATCTTGGATGGGTTCTTTCTTGTATCGCATCTGAAAAAACTACTTTACTTTAATGTTTTCTTAAAAATAAACCTATAAACCGGAAAACTACTTCAACAGACTCACAAATGCAAATCACCTATAACTCTCCAACTAACATGTACAGCAAACAGCTCTTGCAGAGCCACCCGTTTTCCAAACTTCATAGGTTTTTAATAGCCATGCTTAAACATTCACACTACTTGAATATAATTCACTCACCTTTCTAATCATCTATAGTTTGCACTATACACTCAAAGAGACTTCTACAAAAATAACCCAGACCTCTGTCAGCCATTTTTTTTTTGCACCTCAAACCCCACATTAGGCCTATATTCAACATTCCTTGAAACAGATATTTTTTTAAGGAATGCCTTTTTTCTTGGGAGAATTTAACTGCGTCTCTAGGGAATCGTTGAATACAGCTCACCCTATTATCCAGAGATCCCCCATCAACGTGATGCCGATGTCCGCAGTGCCTCTACAGAGAGTCACAAATTTCTGAAAAGAGATGATTGAGAACCTGATTGTTCTGTTGGGGATGGATTATCACAGAGGAACAGTTGTCATGTCCATGTAGAGATATACTGAGAACCATTGAAGGTGCCAAGAAGCAGATACTGGAATTGCTCACCTCAGACCTATGTTCCAACCATAACTAATAACGAACCACTTGCTGTTATTGGGGAAGGTAGGGCACCAAAAAGATGGTACATTGGGTGCTACCTGAATGACAATGGGGGATGGAACTTTCCGGTGGATCACCTGATGTGTGCTGGTTGCGGAGATGGAATCTGGCATCGACCACACTGGGACTGATGAGCAGTCAGGGACCGTTTAGAGCCACGAATTGTGTTCAGTGGCCAGGTCAGAACCTGGAACTTCCTAGTAGAAAAGCCACATTTTTGTCTTAACAAATGCCCACGAAATTTAGACATCTTGTCGCGAAATATGCAATTAAGGTAAAATAAAGCAAAAATTGTGCAAAACGGTGCTCACGCTACACCCTGATGGGCCTTAGCTATTTTAGATGCATAAACATATTCTTGATGACCCCAAAAACATGGGGTTAGAGACCACAACCATAAAAACAACCACAAATGACAAAGTTTGTGAAAAGGTGAATTTTGGGGGAAACGCGGCCCTTTGTGGATTTTGGCCCGCGCGCTTTTTTTGTTTGGAACCCCAGGCGAAAAATGATTGTCATTTCATGTTGAAGATCGAGTAAATGGAATACAAAAAAACTGCTTACAACAATAATCTGACAAAAAAATGATTTTTCATTTTTCCAACCCCCTGTATACCCACTCCCTAGTAAACCTGACCTTTCTCAATTTTAAGAAAGTTCCTCACGGTGGGGCCATACGATCCCCAACAGTGTGCTCTTCTAACATGTGCTAATAATGAGCACACACCTCGTGACGCCGGATTTGCAATGAGTGTACCCCAATTGAAATTTTTTCAACTAAGATTTAAACCACAAAATCAGCACTTCTATCCTGCTAACATTACTTTGCATTGTGCTCCTTACATTGATAGAACATGATATTGCGAGTAATTAATGCCAGGCTTTCTCATTTTCAGAGAAATGAGTGGAAAATTTTGCTCCATCCACATTCCAGGGATTTCATCTGACATCGACTTCCCCCTATTTCCGTGTGTGGTACCCTTCATGAATTCTAAGGTAGCCTATAGCCATACGTTACCTTTAGGTCTATTCCTGGCTGACCAGTACCCTCCTCCTTATGTACAATTATCATAAATGCCATTAACTTAATCATGGAGGATCATTCCAAAATAGTGTTAACTGATTATGACACATTTTTGTCGCAACATCTCCAATAATTTTTCCATTTCAATCCATTTCACAGTCAGGCTTCAGCGGATAAATATGTACCTGATTCCACACTGAAAGTATTCGCTAGATGTTATCAACAACAGGATCGGTCCGTAATATCTTCATCAACTATTTTTACTGAAGTGATTTTAATGAAATTTTCAAACTTGTGCTTAAGATTCCTGACCCAGTGACTACGTCCTGATTTTGTATTGCCGGTGGCTTAATTAAAGCTTTAACTTGTATTTAAAATTGGATATTACTGGTACAAAAGGTAGAAGGATTGTTTTAGCGACAGCACCGGTGTTTATAAGAAAATTGAGTGACATGTTGTCCAGTGGTCGAAAAATTTAAGCTACACAAATGTCATAGCTGATACATACTGTTTTGGACTTCACATGTCACTGTTAAAGGCATACTGTTAACAACGTCATGTACAGTCCCAATTATTGGACTATATTTCTATTCCTGCTGAGCATTACAATACTGTAATTCCATAACTTAATCATGGAGGATTCTTCACATACAGACTGTTAAAGGCATACTGAAGAAACGTCATGTGAAGTCCCAATTAAGGACTAGCCTAGTATATTGTAACAGAGTCATCGTTGATTTCATGCATTTGAACAGTCCATTATCAATCTTTGCATTTCACATTTATGAATGCACCCCCTCATTTCTTTACGGGGGTGACGACATAAGTCAAAATCGTGTAGCACGAATCCCGACAATAATATCTCCAAATAAACGACTTAATTGTTATTTTCATCGAAGACACAGAATTGGCCCCAGAAGATAAATAACAAGTACAAGAAATCATGTAGGTGGCATGATAAATACTACTTACGACTGCGGCCATAGGGTTATTTTCTTAGTGTAATTGAACTTCCGCGCAGCACGCTTCGCCAAGTCCAATACGAAATACATTGCTTGATTGCTACGGCTTTTCAATGCATTATTGCCTTTACTCGTGCCGACGACCATGTCAAAAAACGACGTAAAGGTTCCCTGTACTAGACTAGCCAGAGCGTACACAAAGCCAAGCCCAAGTTAGTCTAACTACGGCTACAAACAGGACAATTAACCTGGAATATCTTTAGACTGCTTATTAAACCAGTCGTCGAAGTACAATTTAAATTACATGCACCGTTGCATGTAACTTCAACATTTACATGCACAAGTAAAAGTATACATGCCGGGCTAATGTAACTGGTTGGTTGCTACTGCAAAAACCTTTATTCCTACAACCTGGTACCCGTTAGACGATTGACAGTTGGCTCAAATTTTATCATTTCACATTCAATGACTTTCTATGAAATAAGCTAAAATTGCATAGTTTAATGACTTCCACAAAGTTTATTAATTTACATCACATTGCATGCAGGATACAAAGTTACATGCACAGACAGAAGCTTTCAACCTACATGCACTGTGCATGTGGTGCACCTGGCCCTGGGTAATTCGAAAGCCTGTTATTAAAATTTACGTCCCATCTGTTTTTTAGAATTTATTTTATTGTTAAATGTATCTCTCAGGCTTCGAATGGCCTATATTAGCATTTTAGAGGCAATTGAAGATATTCTTCTCGCCACAAACCACATGGAGCGGGTGGCACTCCCGTTACGCAAAACCCAAGGGAGAACCCCACCTTTCCATTTCACGTTTCTGCTTCAACTGTTTGAGGAACACGGGAGAATCATGGGGAAGATGGAGGCGAGACTACTTGGACGAGGCCCCGCGTAAAGACACCAAGTACGACGCTGTAATCGAAGCGAATGCAGGCAATCATGCAGAGGTAGCCGAGAGGAAGGAATTATAAGTTAATAAAAGAAACAAAATTAAAGAAAACAGAATCACAATGACATTGTTCCCTTTCCCCTAAACCCAGTTGTCCTTTCCTTATGCCCCGTTGTCCTTTCCAGATATGCCCAGTTGTCCTTTCCCCTATGCCCAGTTTTGTCCTTTAACCCATACTTAATTCAAAAGCCACATACAACCAAAATAATAAAAAAAAAAAGTCAATGCAACGTTTGATTTTGTTTTACGTAAAAGGAACCAATAAGAAAAAAAACCGATTGAATGTGTAAACAAAAACAAAAAAGAAAACAAAACAAAACAAAAAAAAAATCTTTTGGAAACATGTTTGTAATTAATTTAAGGCCAACAAAGTCACTACCGGCCCAAAACAAAGCATAAAATAAAATATAAGTTTTGCGGAAAGTGTTTAGAATAATTAATTTAATGCATAAAGAGTTAAAATAAATAAAAAAAAATAAAAGGACCCAAAGACAAAAAAAAATTTGGAAAGTATTTACGAAAAAGAAAAAAAAAAACAATAATTTGTTTGAAGACAATTTTTCTTTTTTTAAGTATTTGGATATTGAAAAAGGCAAAAAAAAAAAAAAAAAAAAGACAAAATGCAAAAAAATCAATGTGAAAACATAAGTTTTGGAAAGTGTTGGAAATTAATTAAATGCCATTTAAAAAGTTCAATAAAAGGCCCCAGAGCCAAAACGATTTTGAAAAAACAATAAAATTATTTGTTTGGAAAACGTATTTTTTTTAAGTATTGGGAACATGACTTTAAAAGCCAATAAAAAATCTACAAGAAAACGCTTTTTAAAACAAGACAAATTAAACTACCAAAATACAGAAAATACGGACCATTGGTCCATTATACAGCGTGTTCATGACGTCCTGCACTTCAAGGGCATGTCGCCGCCTGTCTGCCACTAGCCGCCTCAAAGAGTCTCGCCCCGATCACTCGATTCAATTGCCTATTGAAAATCCGCAAGTTATCCCGTCATTGTTATTAATGTTTTAGGAGTGGCAGTGGATTGCATCTTCGGACTTAAACAACTTCGGACTTCGGTAGGAAATTGCGTTCCGACTCACCGTCCTTTGTTATTTTAACAAGGTCCTTGATATGATACAAGTAATCGTTTAAGATACGAGTGGTGTGTGGGGTTAAAGAGAGTCATAGCACTGCGCTTGCCGACTTGGTGATTGACCGTTATGATCGATACAATCATAGTTCTGGGTACAGTTCAAGCAAGGGCGGGCGGAGGGGTTCTTTCCGCGATGTCGTTGGCGGGTATGTATTAAAGATGAAATGCAGACGTGAGTCAGGTATCAACCTAAGCTATACTCTCTGCTCTCTCTCACTACCCCGACCCGGGTGTCTTAAACGTAACAAGTTTTCGTTAGGAAAAGGGGAAAATATAGATTAACGTAGTATCATGACTAACTTAAAAGCATTGAGGAAAATTAATTGCTGGATCGTTCCAATGTCTGAATGTGTTTTTCAACTTTATTATATATTTATAATATTTCAGGTAGAACCTGAGAAGCGAGCGCTCGATTCACTTTTATTCTGTCATATTTGCCATAGAAAATGCCCGCAAGAATTCCCTAATTAACCTTTTAAAAATCCAAAATTCCAATCCCGCAGACTTCGGGTCCTGCCCCCCTAGTTTAGGAGCAGAGTCGTATTCGTTCGACTTCCTAGCCTAGTACCGAATAGTAATGACAGCTTTGGTAAAGAATAGGGATTGCGGTCCAAATAAGGTCCGCTGATGTATGTGATGGTTCCCGAATCATTTCTGAAATGCCAATTTCAGTTCGGTTTTATATGCTCAACCTGAAAATATGTGTTCTGAGTCAGCAATAACAATATAACAACAATGAAAAAATAATTCATGTTAACATGGTCATTGTCTTCCATACCCAGGACAATGTCCCATACCTCCAGACAATGTCCCTACCTCCAGGACAATGTCCCTAACCTCCAGGACAATGTCCCAATCCCAACCAGGACTGTCCCATACCCCCGGACATGTCCCCTACCTCCGGACAATTTCCCATACCTCCAGGACAATGTCCCATATCCCCTGGACAATGTCCCATACCTCCAGGAAAGTGTCCCATACCCAGTGACAATGTCCCATTTCCAGGACAATTCCCATACTTCAGGACAATGTCCCATCCCGCAGACAATGTCCCCAGACCCTCAGACAAATGTTCCCATACCATCTCCCGGGACAATGTCCCAAACCGCAAGGAATGTTTTCACATCCCCAAGACCATGTCCCAAACCCCACGAACACTGTCCCATACCCTAGGACAATGACCCATTCCCCCAGGACAATTCCCATACCCCAGGACAATGTCCCATACCACAGAGACAATGTCTTGAATATACCCCCGTACAATGTCCCATACCCAGGCAACACGCACTCCGCATAACCCCAGGGCATGGCCCAATACCCAGGGCAAAGGTCCCTACCCCAGGACAATGTCCCTACTCCAGGAGAATATCCCATCCCATAAACCCCAGTACAATGTCCCGTACCCCAGCCAATGTTCCATCCCTCCAGACAATGTCCCATACCTCCAGGACGATGTCCCCCTACTCGAGGACAATGTCCCATACCTCGAGGACAATGTCCCATATCCCCAGAACAATGTCCCGTACCCCAGAACAATGTCCCCATACACAGGCACTGTCCATACCCCAGGCAATTTTCTATACCTCCAGGCCAATGACCCACACCCCACAACAATGTCCCATACTCAAACCCCCCAGGACAATGTTCCAATACCCGGACAATGTCCCCCAACCCCCCAGGACAATGTCCCATACTACCCCAGGACAATGTCCCATACTCCAGGACATGTCCCATATCCCCAGGGGACATTTCCCATACCCCAGGACAAATGTCTTGTACCCCAGACAATGTCCCATAACCAAGGACAATTTCTGTTGTATATCTAATCAGTTTCGAGAACTCTGTAAACCTCGCATCCCTCCAAGGTTTCAGCCCTGTGTGTGACTTACAGATCTCCAGATATGTTGTTCACAAAAGTGTCAATGAAAATCAAGAAAATAGGTCAATCGGCTATTAATTTTTTTTTTCCAATAGGTCCTATAGAATGCATATACTGTTGTAAATCGACTCAGTTTGAGAATGCCCCCCAAATCCAGCATGATCGTGTCCGCCCCCCCCCCGGGTTTAAGTCGTGGTATTTATTCTTTCCTACGTTGATGACAGCTGTCATCAAAAAATGTTTGTTTTGCCGGATCCAATCCTCGCTTTTTACGGTTAAACCAATGAACCAAAAAACTAAATTATGGATTTCTTCTTGGCCACCCTCCCCCTGAAAAATTACGAATTTAAAAGGGCGCGCCAGCTATTAGTGAAATTTTTATTTATTATTTTATTTAAAATGTTCTTTATAATCGTATTTAATTCCAAGCATGATTTTTTAAACATATCGCACAACATTGTATCATAGGTTTAATGTTTAGAAACAAGTAATAAAAATAAATTTGCGAGAAAACACAATATCCAACAGAATGGAGACTTAAAACAATTACTTGTTGAATATCGGACTACAAATGAAACTTCAATATTACAATTGCGAATTCCTGTTAGTTCCCGCCCGTCCGATCATAACTCCGTAGGCGTAATGTTAAGAACGACTATGGGGATCAACTGAGGGTCGTATTTGTTAAACCTGTCAGACTATAGATTTTTCAATAGCTTTCCATATGTTCCCTCTCGTTGCTATAAGAGCTCGCTTCGCGCTCGCTTACAATATTGTTTTATATATTTATATTCGTTCTTTTTAGGCGATTCCTTCAGTAAAAGAGCACGGGTCTTCCCACTCGATCTGCTCCGCTAATTCTTCTCAGTTTGAAATGGACGACAAATCTTATTTTGAATTCAAATTTTAATTATCTATTTTCAGATTGATATTCAATGTATTTTGATTAAACTTGGGTTTGTCCCTGATAGCAATCCCAACTGAATTGATTGATTTTTAATCTTGGAAATTTAATATATTAAAAAAAACAAAAAAACTAAAAAATCAATAAATTTTTTTTATACATTGAGATATTACTATTAAAAAAATGTGATACTCAAAGCAAAAGATAAGCTGGTAAAATGATCAAAAGTTATTGTATATTGTATATTATACATTGAAAAATTAAAGTTAAGAAAAGAGGAAACCAGTTATAAATTTGCAATAACGGCCTATTGTCTGAATAAGTACTAGAATTTTGCTGCTCTGTACCTAAATCCTAGTGTTTCTTCTTCAGCACTAATCCATGATCTGGAGGAACCAGGCAAAGTAAAATTTTGAGTCCTTAATCTAGTTCCTTTGAATGCCTTGAATGAGTAATATTTGTTTTCTCTTCTTGTGTTTCGTATAGAACACAATATTTTTTTTATTTCTTTTGGCGAAATATGAAAAAAAAAATCCACATTTTTTAGGGCCTAACAACTGCGACAAAGATTTTTTTAAGTGACTTTAAAGGGGCGTTTGTTCCGATAGGTCTTTGGGACCCCCCCGGATTTACCACTGAAGTAGTATCGATTTTGATATCAGATGAAAGGCCCGTATTTTTTTCTCTTGTCGTCCTGAAATTTGAGAGCCATCGATCCATTCAGTCCCAAGATATAAACAAACAACAAAAAAACAAACGCCGTTTTAGTGGTTAAAAAACCACTTTATAGCACAGTATTTAATAGGGGTTTGCAATGCATTATTGCGTCTAACATCAAAACGCGCAGTTTTGTTTCCCACTGTACTTTATGGGGTGTATGGGGTACACTTTGTTAGTCCGCACGTCCGCTAGTCCGACACGTCGCTAGTCCGAAACGTCCCTATCCGAACACAGAAATTCCTCCTTTAAGGGTGCTCGTCCGAAAAACCATTTTTGGGTTCGCTAGTCCGAACAAAAAGGTTCGCCGCTAGTCCGAATATGAAAAACATGTCATCAGCTTCCGAACAGCCCTAGTCCGAAATTTTAAATCTGAAAAGCACTGCACTAGTCCGAAATTATATTCGGACTGGCGCATTGTTTTAGTTCACCTGAAAACCTTGTTAGTCCCGAAATTGAAAATTGGTGCGTAGTCCGAATCTGAAAAAAACTTCGCTAGTCCGAAAATGTATTCGGATTAACGAAGTATTTATACAGGGTTGATAAACACTGCCTTAGTCCGAATTTGAAAAACACTGCGGCTAGTCGAATTTTGAAAAACACTGCGCTAGTCGAATCTTGAAAACACTGCCGCTAGTCCCGAATTCTGAAAAACACTGCGCTAGTCCGAATCTGAAACACTGCGTTTGTCCGAATCCTAAAAACCTGCGCTAGTCCGAAAATGTATTCGGACTAACGCAGTGTTTTCTTACGGTTGAATAAACACTTGCGCTAGTCCGAATTTGAAAAACACCTGCCGCTAGTCCTATATTTTTCGGACTAGCGCAATGTTTTTCAAATTCGGACTAACGCAGTGCTTTTCCAAGTTCGTTAGCAATTGATTTAGATTTGAGTATAAAGGTGCTGTATTTAGCATATTCAACTTAAATGTGTATTTAACATATATGCAGAATGATTATAGTAATCGAAATCTTTTGTAATACTTCTCATTTTGAAGGTGGTGCAGATTCATTGATTACATTAAAAACGAGACACCTATTTGTATAGATGTATACGTAATAACATACAAGAATGGGTTAAATGGAAAAAAAGTCCATAAGCACGGCGCCCCATCTCAACATTTGGCTAAATCATTTTTGTGTACAAAGTAAATAAAAGACAAAAAAAGAATTTTTTTGGCTAAAATTAATTCAAACAACGATCATAATTGAGGTTGTTGTTTGTTTACATTTAGAAAACCTTTGGCTTTAGATCCTTTTTACCAAAAACAAAAGCCATCTTTTTTTGTTGTAGTATCGCCTCGCTGAAGACAATCACTTTCGTACTTTTACTCATTTGGATTTGAAGAAATCCGTCTCAAAAATAAGTTTCCGATATTGCGATTATTGCGATATGATCTTAATGGGTGATGTGCAATATTGCCTTGTAAAAAAAAGAGAAAGCTTACTTTTTAAGGACTATTTTCGCGCACACTTTAAATTTGTCCTTCGACAACTAATCACCACAGCCACTACGTGTTACTGAGACACATCTACTTGGATTGATCATATTCTCACTAATAATCCTAGGACGATTTTGTCAATCAGGTACCATCAATATTGGTCTAAAGTCGGAAAACCAAAGTACCCCAAAAAGGGAAAGGATGAAAGATGTCAAGCCGTGATGTGAAAAGTTGGGATGCGGACGGCCGTGGATATCCCGTGGGGGGGAGAGGGCATGGGGGGAAGGAGGCCTATATGTCGGAGGAGACCAAGGATCATGCGATGCGCAACGTACATAAGTGTCAGGTGGGTCAATAGGGTCACCAAGAGTTTTTTTTAAATAAATTAAATGTCAGTCCCACCTAAGAAATTAAACAGTGCAGAAACTCTTTGTCAAAAATTGTCTTCTATAAATTGGTCTTTAATCTATGATAGTACCAATGTTATCATTCATGGGAATCTGTTCACAACCTCATTTTGAAGACAGCTTGTGAAATTGCCCCATAAGGACGGTGTCAATCAACCCTGAGTTTCCGAGTAATCTATTTTGGGGTTTGTAACTTGTGCAAATATTTTTGATTATTGTATGTAAAGTATACATTTCTAAAAGGTAAATTGGACGATGAACTTGATGGTGGCATTAATTAATGTAAAACTTTCCGTATTGAGAGAATACTAAAAAAACAACGTGAATTTTGCCCCCAAAATTTTCGACAGCAATAACAAAAAACAATTTTGAATTTTCACATATTTCTTATTTTTTTTTTTCAATAAACAAGACACATTTGTCTAGAATGGTTTTCCTCATGTTTTTTAAATAGAGAGCCTACGTTTTCGAAATATTAGGGAAAAATGTCAAAAAAAATGTGATTTTTTAAATTTTTCTTTCAAAATTTGAGTAGATATTGGAGAATTGATCTTTTAGTTAGAAATCGAAAAAAGAAAAATTGAGAAAGCCGTTCCTAGAGAAGACCGATGCTATCGTGGGAAAGTTAACCTTGCCTTTTACTTCGGTAATTTTTGAGTTTATCTTGTCCTGAAAATGTGCCGAAATGTGCGAAAATTGAACATTGAGAAATCCCGTTTTTTTTAGTAAAAAAGTGACTTTTCACGCCCCCTCACACGCCATTTCAAGCTACTCTTTCTCAAATATTTTATCTTTGAACTTCAAATTGAGTATGCTGTATGAAATACATCTTAATCGCTATTTGAATTCACACAAGCTTTAATCAAACCCTTAATAAGCATTTGCTGAGAGCACACAAACATGCTCTACACTGCGATTTGTAGCCAGCTATAACTATAGCTTAACACGTGCACATTTTCTCAGAGAAACATGATCTAAGTAATTGACAAAATCAAAAGCGAAAACGCTAAAGCCATCTGTAGCTTCAATTAAGTGATTGTACATTATAATGCCTAGAAGGTTCACACCTAAAATCCTGGTCCCATTTTTTCTGTACAAATTTTGCCGAGTTGAAAAACGTCATTTTCTCCTTAATGGAACATCTCAGAGACCTTAAAGCTAACATTCTGCGTGAAGGTCATCATATCTCTACCCAATCAATCATGAAGTAAGGGTAGTTATCCCCCAAATTTTCGAGCTACTGGAACATGAAGACTAGTATGCACCGTGGACGCCTGGAGTGAAGGTTGAACACCACTAACTCACTATACACATAGTCTAGGGGAAAATGGCACTTTGAGCATGTTTCTTTCCCATTTAAAACTCTCACAGAGGAAAAACCAACAAACATCACCCCAAAGTCAAGCTGAAATCACAAATAAGCCCAAATTTTGAACATATGTGACCAGAGAATTTTTGTTACGAATCACCCTACTTGCCCGGTGTCAGAACGGCAACCCAATATTCTCATAGTCGCCAAAGCTAGTATTTTGCAAATCGATGTAAAATTGATGACCGCGGAGTATTTCCTCAACATCCCTGTCCAAATCCGCTTATTTTGAGAAAACATACAGTCCTATCATGTCAATCATGAAATTTTCATTTCACTTTTCTTATATAACTAGTGCAAGTTTCAGACATTTAAAGCACTTTTTTCCAGAATCCATGCAAGAAAGTAGTCCACCCAATATTTTTGATCCTTACGGCAAGCCCAGGTTAGTGGGTATAACCTTAGGTCAGAGCACTTTTTTCAGTCATTTGTTCCCTGTAGAAATACGGTTAAAAATTGGTTTTGTCGGCCAAAATAACATATCATGACACCTGTTTTGAATTCCCTACAGATTTTGATGCTTATATTGATAGCAACCATGATTTGCAACAAGGTCTCGTCACTTTCCTCCCTCATTTTTAGGGTATACTTTTTAGCGAGGGTCACCAAAAAAAACCCGCCTCATTTGCAGTGGGCGCTGGAACTTACCTGTTTTTCTCAAGTTATTTACTGGTGTGAAGCCAGAACCACGTAATGTAGAACCCGGGAAATACGCCCTCTGTTTGATGAATGGATATTCGTCGGCCCTTTGCAAAGCTCTTTTCCCTGTTTTGGGTGGGATTCGCCCAAAAACAAACATTTTATATCTTTAATCTTAAAATTCATTATATGAAAAGAGCTTATGATAAACAATCATATTGGCAGAAATTCTCATTTCGTAAAAAATGTAGATTCGCCTCTCTGCGGAATCCGTTTGAGAATTTAGGTTCCGAAATGTTTTTTTTTTTTTATTTTATATTTTGCTTTTGTGTTTTGTTTGTTATTCGTTGTTTGCATTTTTTTTTTTTTCAAATCGAATATAATCGTTCAAGTGCGCTACTTAATAAAAACCCGCTTTTGGTATATATTTTTTTTCAGTTAAACCTATTTCAACGCTAAACAATACCTTCTGAATTCATGAAAACATGGCTTCCATGATGTTTTTTTGTAAATATAGTCAGCGCCGTTGTCGTCGTCTTCATCAATTATCATGTCGTCGTCGTGTCATCATCAATCATCATCATCATCATCATCATCATCATCATCATCATCATCATCATCATCATCATCATCATCATCTCATCATCATTCATCATCATCATCATCATCAACCACCACACCATCATCACACCACCACCACCACACCCCACCACCCTCCTCTCTCCTCCTCCTCTTTGGAGCATTTTTTTCCTCTCTTTCAGGTGGTTTACAAGCGTTTTACTCTTTTTGAAGCGAGGTTTTTACTCTCTCTCATTTGGAGATAACACCTCTAAGTGGCACCCATTGTCCTGTTCGCGAAGAAAACTCAATTGAACTTATTGATTATTGAACTCGTCAACAGGACGATTCCCAATTCACCGTGTTTAATAACCACTTTTCTACATACAAAGCTTATATATCTCTCTACTCCTCACACTGTATAATTTACCTCAAAATCATATTCCTATCATTGTTTACTTTTAGAATTCGACAAATATTTAAACATCTCAAGAATCTTCCTGTTTGCCGGTTTTATCTCAAAACGTAGTACATTTGCCGATTCACTTGTTTGCATGAATCGTGATGATTTACAAAGCGGTTCCGACGGCCCCTGATTCAGCGTGGGAATGTGGCAAGTAGCGCATACTTGGGAATTTCGTACCGGGACATGATTTTCTTCATAACCTAATCCTGAAAAAGTGGGGGCGCCTATAACATCCAGTATTAAAATATTTATGGTGGCGTAAACTAGAACTAGAAGAGCAATACATTATTTATTTATTTTTTAATTTATTTATTCTCTGCCTAATACAAAGAACAATAAACAATACAATGCAGATATGAAACTTACGATAGAAAGAATCTAATTTTTAGAACCACACCCCTTATAAAAAATACAATGACAATTACAAAAAAATCATAATGAAAGGATTGCACTGGGGGACCCCCCCCAAACACAATCCTTAAAAATAAAAGCTTACTTATATTATAACTTATAATTTTAATCTGTCCTAGCGACAAAATTCACAGAGCAATGAGTTAAGGAATAGTGCAGTTTTGAAACAAGAAATGAAAGTAAAATACATGCGGGCGATTAGCACGAATTGATGTTGAAAAGATCCGAAAGAAGTGAAGCTGACCTAGACCAATTTACTGGCCCATCCTCAAGAACAAGAATCAAACCTGCTCCTGAGTTTCTCAATGTCTTTTAATAAAAGGTGGGGATTCCAAATGATACAGTTGTATTCAACAAGGACCCCCAGGCTGGAACAGCAGTTTTGAAAAGGTCAAAATCAGCTCAGAGGGGTTTTCAAAACTGCTAAAAAAAGGTCTGTGGCTCGTCTGGCGACCAGGTCAGTATGAGAAGACCAGGACCATCAGAAGTGAGTGTAACACCCAATATTGAACTGTGGACGCACCAATGGGGTTAATTCGTGACATTAACATTAACATTAGCCTCATGGACGACATGTCCCCTGTTAACTTGTTTTTGTTCGCAGTTTGGTGATTAGCATCACTGTGCTTTTAACGAGAATAAAAGGGAGAGCTCAACTTAAAAATGATAATTGATCAGATTATATCAGACCTAAAAAGCACAAAAAGTTAAGTCCCCAGGATCGACCCTGGGTACGTTTACTCCTGCCGTCACAACAAGCAGAGGACGAAAGTCAGCCCTGGACCAGTACCTCTGAGAAACGCTTAAACAAGGTCATCAGCAATACCAACCCACCACCCGATGCACGACGTTACCAGAACACCGATACATTCAGGTTTCTCAATGAGAAACTTGTCAAAGGCTTCAGAAAGATCAAAAACACCCCACCAATGTCAGATTTTGTCCTGATTAGCGCGCCTAAAAACGTCCTCTACTGCAGTTTGCCAGAGCATCTTCTTCAGTAGATCGTCCTGCAACAAAGCCAAATTGCTTAAAAGGTAGTAAGTATCTTAAGAGGAGAGAAAATTGGAACAACATTACTGTGTTTGCATGAGCTGGAAAAAGTGACCATTCTAAAACAGTAATGTTAAGAAATTTGAATGGGAAAATTGCAATTTGTCCAGCTGTTTCCTTGAGCCTATAGTCTGAAATTTTGTCCATGGGGAGGCCCGGTGGCAATATTACGTCCCAATTTCCCATATAGTAGTTTCCAAAATTTCCTGATCTGTTGAACATGAAATGCAAGAGTATGGATTGAGAGGTTGATTATCATAAAAATAAAGAACTCGGATGACAAAACAATAGCTCAAAACATTTCCTAAAATGTATTGAACATTGTTAGGGGGCCTTGCGTAAAGACGTGGTACAATAATGTTACTATAGCAAGGATGGGAGGGAGACTTTCAGACTTAGACAATATATTATAAGAATCATAACACTATAATATATAATAATAATGGGATTACCAGTGTCAAAAACAGAGTCAAAGGGAAGTACAATTAGTTTGTCTAACTTCACACACAATTTATTCGAAGCTCTTCTAAGCATTCCATAGTCAGTTTCTTTTACTACTCTTGGTAGCATTTATATAAGCGGTCTACGGGTTGACCTGTACACGTATGCACAGTTTTTTCGAACCAGAAAAAAAAATAGACGTTAACCCTTAAGTGTCCTAATCTATCCGTCCTGGTGCATAATTGTTCATGAAGGAAACATCGAACCCTGCGGTTCTTAACTCTAATGTCAGGGATTTAAAAGTAAAACCTTTTAATAGGATTGTAGTTAGGGACCAATCAAAATGGATTCAAAATGAATTTATTTGCCTTACATTGCATGAGTCATAATAATGGTTTTTAATTCAAATCTAATATGATTTAATCTTAATGTAATAGTATACAAATATGACTGCCTATGACATATGGGCAATTCCCACGGTAACGGAAGGACGTTTTGACTCAATTTACAAAGTTTAAAACATTTATCTAAAAACTTTCATTTCTACCACCAAAAGTGTCAGCAATCTGTACTCACATTGCACTAACTTAAATTTCTACAACTTTTTTTAACATGAATATCTTTAGTTTTTTAATGAATATTAATGAACGTCGTTATGGAATGACAGCAAAATGGACAAGGGTTTTCAGCTTAGTACGCGTTTTGCCCAAACTCTGTGAATTTTGTGAATCAATTTTGCTGTAAACATTAGGAATGCAATCTCTGGAGTTTTAACTATACTACAACACCTTCACTTGAAAAAAATTGTTTCCATTTTTGAAAGACAATGCGTTAAGTGGATTAAGATATGGTAACGGAAGGACGGTAACGGAAGGACAAAGTGTCTACTCAACTAAAGCATGAACAAGACTTCATTCCACATTACTTAAAGGTGCATTTTGTGATCCTAGCACCTAATCTTTTGTTTATTGCTCACTAGATATCCCCGAGAAATGATTTAATCCAAAATATCCGAATGTGACGAAACTTGTTATGGTGGGTAGTGTTGGATGCAAGTAGTGGTGTCGTCATTATTTGTGCATATGAGCATATCTTTGCATATCTACAAAAATGAACAAACCAGATCCCATTGTCCAAATTTGACGAAACTTGGTATGTGGGTAGTGGTGGATGTAAGTCATACTCATGCACTGTGTCATTGTTATTTGCACAATTAATGAGCTCATTTGCATATTTGTTCTGCTTGGCTCATTACTAAAAAGGTGAAGTTGTACCAATTTCCCAATTTCCAAATTTGACGAAACTTGGTATGTTGGTACTTTGGTGGATGCGAGTAATACCCACACAATGTTTGATCAATATTGGTGCATATTAATGAGCTATTTGCATATTGGCTCTGATTGGCTCTTTGCTAATGTAACAGTAAGAAAAATAGGGGTACTCTAAGGAGTTCACAGCCAACTGATCGTGGGGGCATTTACTCGATGCTATTATACAATGAATACCGAAGAAAACACAATTAAGACACGATCTATACTGAGATACTTAATACATAGAGTTGACCTCATATGATTGAACAATAATGGTAGACTTCAATGATGGAATATAACTTGATATTTAAAATGGCTAAGTTTCACATGCAGAGATGGATTTAAGATGTTGAGCAGATGGAAGCTCTGATGGAAGTGAATAATTTTGCCTAAGTTGGGAGACAGGGAAACCTGTTGCAAAAACAACTAACCAATCACATTTGAGCACAACTAAATTACAAAACTCTGCAACAGTATTAAAATAACTTCTAACCAAAATTTAACTAGAGGTCCTAGCCAAAACTTGTTGAAGAGGTTGAATGAATATAATGTGCTCACCACTTTCAAGTGTGTATAACCTGATTTAATATGGGTAGACAACCTAATTGATTAGAGGTGCCAGGCCATACCAAACGGCCTGACTCAAAAGAAACCATCTCTACCACATATTCTAATTTAACACTTGCTGCCCAGGGGTTTTGCCATGTTCACTCATGCTACTCAAACGTGAAACAGAGACTTTGTTCATGGGGTATGTCTAATCTCTCTCCAGTTAAACATACCACCTAACAAAAGTTCTATAAATTACAAGAACACTTGAAATTGAAGCAACATGGGTTAAGTGGTTGGAAAATAATAAACCCATATTTCTGCAAATAGTACTTAAAGATAACAGTGGCCAATAGCAAATAGGTAAACATATTTATATGATCCTGGGACATCCAAATAAATAAGAACTAAATCATTTCAATAATAATAAATTTGGATGATATACAAACAAAAAACCAGTTGCAGAACTAGCCTAAAAACAATGCAAGATTAATCTTAGAACTAAGTAATTGGATTTGAGATAATTTACACTTGCCAGCCTGGGGAGGGGTCTGGTGGACGGTTACCCTAAAAAGGTGCACTTCTACCAGACTCCCACGATCCAAAAATTACAAAACCTGTATTCAATGATCCTAAATTGTCATATTAATGAGCTTATTTGCATATTTGTTCCCCACCAGGGGCATCTTCTCGAACGTTTTAACTGCACATATTTTAAGTAAACTAGTGATTTCACTAACACTTCCAAAGGTATTTTGATGACCATTGCTTCATTTTAAGCACAAAATAGAACAGTTGACCATCACAAAAACCTGCACTCGCACGCATTTAAAGATATCATTAATGTAAAAAATTAATGACAGAAATATTAACAATAACAACTTTAAACTAACATTATTTTTAATCACACTGCAGGAGTTTGTTAAAATGCCGGTTTTAGAAAACCACTTTTCCATTGAAAAATCATGGCATTCAAGGGAATATGAACTTTCAGTAGGGTTAGCTTTAGTATCAAAAGTTAACCTATAGCCTTATCATCAAGTCAGCTTCCAAAACATTCACAATCAAAGCATTTGGTACAGTGTGATGTATGCCTAGGAAGCAGAAAATCATTACATCATAATTTTGCATTTTAATTCAATTGGTACCATATCGCTTCAGAACAAACATAAAAATTGAATTTCCCTTAACTCTAGACATTGGCTTAAAGGTGCTTTTTCCTATCGTCTTTGGGACCACCTGATAACAGGAAGTAGTATCAATTTTGATATATATGAAAGGATGTATTTTTCTCATTGTCGTCCTGAAATTCAGCTACAAATCCATTTCATTCCCAAAGGTATATGACAAATAAAAACTGCCGTTTTAATGGTTAGCATCAAAACCGCAAGTTTGTTTCCACAGTAATGTTGGTCAGCATATTAAGTTGCCAGGCGTCCATACAAAGTTAGAGAAACATGATAGACAAAATCAGAACAAGCACCTTTAACCTTGCTGCGCTTTGAGTAAGAAAAGGATTTTGCTGCGCATTGAGAGTACGAAAAGTAACCCAATTTTTGCAAGTCTACTGCGCCTTAGGGCGGCCAGCACCATGTAAAAAGTAGCAAATTGTGCGGATAAAGTACTGTGTTGACAACACGACTGACCAAAAAATGATCTGTACTCATCAGCACCAAAGTAGAAGACTAATAAATGAAGATAAAGATTGATAGTACCACACCCATGGATTCATTATTGGGCTCATAATGGCACAACAAGACAATTGAACTTTGGAGTAATAATGGCCCTATGATTCTCTGATGATGAAGACCCCTCAGGCCTCATTGGCATAACAATCATACCTTCAGAGTATTAACTTCATTTAACCACACCTAAGCAAGTTTATTTTCACTTGCCATGTATGAATTAATATTTATGTGTAAACGTTAAGTGAAGGTTCTATTATTTCAAATGAAATATAATTATGTCCTTCCGTTACCGTCCTTCCGTTACCGATTCGGTAACGGAAGGACATGTTTAATTAACTGTAATTAATAATTAAAAAGTCCAAAAGAGTTTCAGTGATAGGGTCATATTGTAGGCCCCTCCGAAACTTGCTTTGAACACTAACTTTCTTACAATCACACTTCATCCTTTACAAAAAACTTAAAAATAAGTAACTTTTTGGTTAACGGATAGGCATTCAGCAGGCCAAAATCTTAGGAGCCGCTGAAGTTTTGGAACAAAAGATGCGAAAAACAAGAACCAAAATGATTTTAATTCAATTACATGATCGTATCTGTACATGACTTTAAATGAATAGTTGATTTCATATAAGTTGGAATATTTATGATACAAAACTTATTTCATGAATTTTATCACTTTTTTGGTTAAAATTAGGATTATTAATTAATCTTCTTGGTTTCGACCCAAAATAAGCGAAAATTTCAATTCTGAGTTTAAATTCATGAAAAATAGACTTTTCCGCGTTCAGTTGAACTAAAATTGCTTGGTCACAATGTATTTAATTTTTTGGTGTCATGTCCATTTTTGGTGGAATTGCCCATTATATCACGAGGGACAAATTTGGGGATTTATATTCATGAGGCGGAAAAACCAAAATTTGTCCACGAGTTACATAATTTTAACTATAGGTTTTCCTAGCCAACTTCAAACTTTGTTCATTCGATGTAGTAAAACAAGTTTCGTTTTCACGCGAAATTGAATGATAAGATACAAACATATTTAAAATTAGTGAATTCGCGACCAATATCGCTCAAATGTGTATTCTATTTCGCTCCATCTGCAGCGGTTTGTAACGGGCAATCAATTTCACAAGGATCGGAATTGCGGCCCTGTTCAGCATTCAATTTCGCCAATGCTTGAACAAAAGTAAGAAATGTGCAGTCCGTTGGCAAAAGCTTTAAAAGGTCCCTCACGTTTAATAAAATTCAAGTTTTAGATTGCTTAAAAGATGCAATGATTGGTTTTTAAAATGCAGTTTAATTTTTAAACTGTTTCATAATCATATTTAGGAACCTGTCAGGAACCTGAACTTAAAGTTAGACAGGGGCTAGGGTCTGAAATATGGATATAAAAAAACGTAGTCTCACTAAAGAAAGAAAGGAAATGTTTTGAAGATGATTGCAAGTGTTGAAAACGATAACTATAGGTTTTCCCGGACGATTTCGGAAATATGCACATCAATTTGAAGTGATGCATTCCAATTCGTGCGAAATCGACATGAACATCACAATCCCCATTTCAATTAGCACTAACCACTTCTATTCCAAAACCAGCTTCCAACGAAAAAATAAAGTTGTAGCGATTCGCGAATGTGCATTTCATTTACTGTATTGAAAATTCATTTCGCGTGAATTCGAATGCACATCCCCAAAGAAGTTTTCTTTCATTATAATTATTCATTTCGCTAAATGAACAATCGATTTCGCGCGTATATTAAGGTTGGCCAAAACATTGAAATTGATTACTTGTTAACAAAAAGTTTGAACTACAACCCAGTGATCTAGTCTTTTGAATTCCAAGTATTGGTATAAAGGTATAAACGCTTATGCTTTTAAATATTTTTATCTTTCTTTCTTGCCCATCATTGGCCACGAAAGGCATCATCTAGTCAAAATTTGTATATATACTGTACACATCAAGGTCAAACTGTACAATATAGTCCAAAAAACAACACAAAAAAAGTCATAACTCCTGAAGTCCCCTACATGTTTCATTGACTGATAATGTCATTTAATAAATAAAAAGTTTTTTTTTTTTTAAAGAATTATATATAAATAAATAATTGAATATGATTATATATATGCATGTATATTGCATGAATATGCTGTGTATATGTATGCATGATAGGTAGGGTTAAAATTATATATATATATACTAGTAGGCCTACAATACAATGCTATATAGGGATGTAATGAGGCATATTATGGCTTATGATACAATGCATAAATACCGGATTAAACAAAAAAAATGATAATTTATCTAGGCCGTATACAATCCTAAAAATTTAAGAAGTAAACTAAAAATCAATTAGCTTTGAAATAAATATATGGAATGAAAATGACCACCATTAGTTTGTATAACCGTAGCCATATACAAATATTTTTGTGAAATTCAATTCAGTTATTGCAGATTTGAATAAGGAGAAATGAAAAAGAA
Source organism: Ophioderma brevispina (assembly GCA_023653785.1). NCBI lineage: Eukaryota > Metazoa > Echinodermata > Ophiuroidea > Amphilepidida > Ophiodermatidae > Ophioderma > Ophioderma brevispina. The sequence goes on along the minus strand of JAMKCH010019373.1, from coordinate 13,551 downwards.
TATTCAATTTGGTTCGTATCATAATGGAACAGTAGATTGCTCCGAAAAATAGGTGCACATTCTGATAATCGCCACGCATTTCTAAAAACGAGGCCTAATCGGCGTATTGTAATCGGTTAAATGAATCACTATGTACATTAATGATTTCGACTACTGATTAAATAAAATCGAAGGCCTAGGTTAGCGAATTTGAAAGTCGGGTTATTTCACGTCGTTTTAAAAAAAATCAGCGAGAAATTGACTGCTTTGGTATACCAATTGATTGGTGGGCATATTTGTGTAAAATCGTCCGGGAAAACCTTTATTAGTCGAAAATCACATCCGGTTATATTATTCACTTATCGACGGTTCCTCGTGATTAAACACACAAGTGAAACAAAACAGAGAAGAAAGGCAAAAAAAAAAAATTAATAATAATAATAATAATATTAATTAATAAAACAAGCAAGCAAAAGCAAAATCATAGGCTCCCCACATTTTGCAACTGTTACCATGTTATCCTATGCTATATAATGCCATGCCCATAAAGGGGGTGTCCGATTTTGTTGTATGTGTTCTCTGATGATATGAGAGCCTGGCACTTGCCAACATACAACCCATCCAGTCCCGTGAGAACAAACTTGCGGTTTGATGGTAGACGAATAATGCTGTTACAAAGCCCTATTCAATACTGTGATAATAAAGTGGTAACCACAAACGGCGGTTTTTGTTTATATCTGGGAATGAAATGGATTCGAGGGCGTTCCAAATTTTTCAGGACGCAATGAGAAAAATATGATCAAAATCGATACTACTCCGGGTAATATGGGGGGGGGGGGGTCCAAAGCCGATTGGAACACCCCTTTAACTTAAAGAAATCTAAAGATGGAATGGCAGGATAAACCGTAGGTCTATATGTTCAAATGAAATTGGATGGGAAATGTTAATTGATGGCCAAACACTGAACAGAAAATCAATCAAGTCGTATCGTAAGGCCATCTTAACTTCGCGCGAAATTAATTGCACATTACTCCATAATGAAAGAGACATAAAGCCGAAAGACTATAAATGAATTTGAATGAACCGAAAACGAACATGAAAAGCTTATTGTAGTGCGAAAAAGAAATCAGTGTTGGTACTGCGTGTCTGAAATCGCGCGAATTGAATTGCGGATCTATTTTATTTGGCTGATAAAAGTTTGAAATTGCCTAGGAAACCCTATATTACACTGAAAACAGCATAAATTATTTTTTTATATAAACATTATCAAATAGTTATATACATGCTATAGTATACAAATATGACTGCTAGGAGGGGCATGGTGAAAACTATAGGCCCAAGGTGACTCGAAACATTACTATTGCCCCCGAGGGCGTTAAGAGACGGGGGGGCATAGTATGGTTTCGAGACCACCGAGGGCCTATAGTTGCAACTATGCTCGGAATAAAAAGCAGTCCAATATTTTGTTTTATATACGAATATATGATTGTCAACTGATTGGTTAAAAGGACATTCGAAGCCAGGGATATGGCTAAAAACAGGCCTATGTAGGTGTAGCCATGGAAATGCATGCAATTGCATGGACAAGTTTGTGTAAATTAGGTCAAAATTGTGTGAAGTGAAGAATTAGCAATCAACCTTTCATGTGTTGAGGAAGTGATGTTGGAGTCCCCCAAACGGATCACCGTAATCGACCTTCTTGCCATTTTTGTCGGCAAGATGCATACAACTCCGCATCAGCAACTTTTACACGGCCTGCAGATTGCCGTTATCGGTGTCAAAAATAATCCTCTTCAGGCGTATTTCCGCCGTGTGGTATTAGCCTATGAGTGCATCTTGATTCTTTCAGTCTTCAATATGCAAGCACAACCCACCCATTTGTAGCATTGTCCTCCTCCGCCACATGCTCATCCGCCACATGATCCACCCCTGACTTTTTTACGCTTAACGAATTACAGTAATTAGTACAAACTAACATCAATTTTTTTGCTTCAGAAACTTGTAAGCGCCAATGTCCAAGAGCAAAAAATATACCAAAACAACCTCTGTCTCATATGAAATTACAAACTCCAGAGCATGTAAACAAGTTTGGGACCACTAAGAAATGCAACAAATCCACCTTTTTTATAGGTGCCCAACTTAAAAAAACATGACCTTATTTTGCAATAGTGGCTTCGGATTGGGCCTCTTTTCTAAAAATGTTCCTTCTCCCAGATCCCATATCCAAAATTGACAACACCTGTATCAGATACCCTAATTTTGCATATTAATGAGCTATTTGCATATGTTGTTCAACCAGGGGCAATCTCTCGCATTTTTACTTGCACTATTTTTTTATACGTAAACTTAGTGATTTCACTAACACTTCAACATGTATTTTGCTGACATTGCTTCATTTGAAGCACACAATAGAACCGTTTACCATCACAAAAACGGCACTGCACGCATTTAGATATCATTAATTGTAATAATTAATGACATGACATATTAAACAATAACAACTTTTAACTAACATTAGTTATAAACCACTAACCTTGCAGGTACGTTTTCGTTAAAATGCCGTGTTTTCGAAACACTTGCCATTAAACAAAATCACTCACTGCATCAAGTAATATTGAACTTTCAGTAGGTTAGATCGTTAGTATCAAGTTCTACCTATAGCCTTATCATCCAATGTCAGATTCCAAACATTCAAATCAAAGCTTTGTTACAGTTTGTGATTTATGCCTAGAAAGAAACGTCATTACAATCATAATTTTTGCATTTTAATCATTGGTACCATAATCGCTTCCGAACAAACATGCAAATTGAATTTTCGCCTTATATCCTACATTGGCCTTAAAGGTGCTTGTTGTCGGATTCGTGCTTTGGGACCCCCCTGATTAAACAGGAGTAGTATCAATTTTGATAGCATATGAAGGATGTATTTTTTCTCATTGTCGTCCTGAAATTTCAGCTACCAAATCCTTTCATTCCAAAGATATTTACAAAAACTGCTGTTTTTAATGGTTAACCATCAATATTAGCACACAGTGCGAATGTAGTGCGTTGCACTATGCATTAATTATCGCGTCTAGCCATCAAAACCGCAAGTTGTTTCCACAGTAATTGTTGGTCAACATATACAGTGGCCAGGCGTTCCATATCAAGTAGAGAACATTGATAGCAAAATCAGGAACACACTTTACCTGCCTTCGCCTTGGTAATGAAAGTATATTGTCTTCGCCTTCAGATACGAAAAGAACCCAATTTTTGGCAGTGCTACTGCGCCTATAGGGAATGGCCAACCATGTAAAAAGTAGTCAAATTGTGCATCATAAAGTACTGTGTCTGAGCACTGACTGACCAAAAAGTGATCTGTAACTCATCAGCTACCAATTAGAAGACTAATAATGAAGATACAGATCGCTGAGGTACGCTACAACCCCATTTAGTATTCATTATTGGGCTCATTGGCACACACAATCATTGAACTTGGGAGTACTACTGGCCCTATGATTTCTGATAATGAAGAGAACCCCCTCCAGGACCTCATTATCATAACAATCACTACCTTAAGAGTATTACGTCATTTAACCCACTAAGCAAGTTTATTTATACTTGCCATGTATGAATTTAATCTTTAATGTGTACACTTAAGTGAAGGTTCTATTATTTTCAAATGAAAATATATATTATGTCCTTCCGTTATATCCGTCCCTTTTCCGTTACCATATTGGGTAATGTGTGAGGACATTTTTAATTAACTGTATTAATAATTCCAAAAGATCCAAAAGTTTTCAGTGGAGGTCATAATCGTAGGCCTTCTAAAACTTTTGCTTTTCAACCTAACCTTCATTTACAATCACACTTCATCCTTACAAAAACTTAAAAATGTCCTTTTTTGTAACGGAATGACATTTTCAGCAGGCCAAAATCTAGGAGATCGCTGACTTGGAACAACGATGTGAACAAGAACAAAATGATTTTATCAATTTTAAACATATCTTCTCTGTCACAATGACTTCCAATGATGTTGATTTCAATTAAGTCGAATTTTTATGATAGCAACTTTATTTCATCATTATCACTTTTGGTTAAAAATAGGATTATTAATTTAATCTTCTTGTTTATTCGACCAAAATAAGCGAAAATTTAATTCTGAGTTTAATCATGAAAATCTATGACTTTCGGCATCATTTGACACTAAAATTGCTTTGGCCCCATGTTTAATTTGTTGGTTGTCATGTCCACTTTTTGGTGGAATTGCCCCATGATCATGCCAGTTCAACATTCTGTATAGTTTATTTTTCCCCTCTTAATTGTCAAATATTTATTTCCAATCATAACTGTAAATAATTGTAGCATTATTAATAGTATATGGCTGATGAATAAGCTATAAACTAATTTGAATTGAATTGAATTATAGTATTTGATAATTCCCACTCTTTCATTTGACAACCATCCGAGAGGGTCGCAACATTTTCTATTGTGGAGATATTAACTTGCACAGTCAGCCACCATGAGCTTTAAGAGACCTTTATAAGAAAGTCGGCTCCAGGTTTTGTCATTTATATTATTCTTACTCTTCTCATCTATTTCATTTTGAACAACCATAATAATAATAAATTGAAGACTTATAAAGTCAGAAAGTGAATCTGTCCAAATGTGAGCTCACTCTCACTGCACATACAAGAACATAAGGAAAAACAGGAGCTTGGTAGGTCCACCGCCCGTGTGGAATTCGTGCAACCTGTTGATGTTGGTGTTGTTGACCCGGTGTTAACTTGCACGAATCCCGGTTTGGTGATGAACCCTGAAGGGAATGCTAATTGGTAACTGTGCAATGGCCCTTTAAAAATAAAGAACGTCATTTTGTAAATGATGGGGGAATTGTCGGTTAATTATGATGCTGCTTTCGCCCTATTGTATTTTTCTGTATTGATCATAACTTTGATTTTGCGGCACCGTGTGTTCAAATTTTTCACACAATCACTCATTCACCGCATTACGGGGATTCCCTGGGCGTTACCTGGTTTGTTTTCACCCTGGGGGGGGGTGAATCCCTGTGTTTTCACCGCGGTGAAACCCCCTCATCATCCGCTCCAGGACATTTACGACCGTCATGCTAATTGTAGTGTTTTGTATTCTTTTTGAATGATTTTTATACATGGGGTCACAAAGGTCACAAGATCACATGGGGTTTCACAAAGGTCACATCAAAGTCACCATAGTCACACAAAATCAACCCAAGGTCAACAATAGTCCACCAAGGTCACAACAGTCACCAAGGTCAATTGGTCACTGAGGTCGCATAGGGTCACAATGGTCCACGGGGTCACCAGGTCACATACGGTCACCAAGATCACATGAAGTCACAAAGGACACACACACACACACCACCCACCTCCCCGTTGCATTCCCACCGACCGCTCCTCCTGCACCACCGATTTGTGGGCTAAGGTCACTTGAGGTCAGCAAGGTCATGTGAAGGGGTTACTAAGGTCGCCTGTGGTCCAAAGTCCCACCCTCCCCCTCCATGATGATTCAAACACAAGATGTTATGGTTATAGTTTTTCATGTAGCAGAGGAATATTGCATCCCCAATTTACAGTTTATGATACAGCTTTTCATATTTAATTAGCGCACCATAATGGGTTTTCGTGGAGTGAAGGAATTGGTAGCGATGTCCGTTTAAAATCATAGTGCTGATTATGTTATTTTTGCATATCAAATTACTCATTTGCATAGGTATTTGCTCGAAATCAGGCAAGACACTCTTTCCGTGGGGAATCATTCTTCATAGACACGGGGATATAATCCGTGTCAAAATTCGCCGTAAAGGGTAAGTTTTTCAGGACCAGGCACGTTACGTACGTTACCGTGGAAAGGGTCTAAAATCACCAAATCAAGAAAAAGGTTATATTTTCTAACTAGGCTTACGCAATTTTATGGTCCTTATTCATTTCAGCATAACACAATTTAAAAGTTTTTCCGGAGTCTGTACTTTGCCCTTCCACGCCTGTAGCTTTCAATCCCTAAATTTCCAAAATCTTACCACGCGACGCGTGGTAAAGAAACATACACGGTGCATGTTTAGTACATAACTATTGGTTTGAGATAATGAGAATGACGACCCTTTTGTGATGGCCTGATAATGTCGCTATACCAAAAGTCGTTCGATATCACTGCCCCAGTGAAACGGACAATGTTTTTAGCATTAAAACTCATAATTTTATTTAAATATCATTCACATTCTAGCTTTGGTAATTTTCTTAAATACCTGTTGGAGACATAATTGGTGCATATTGGCGTTGATGTCGGCAATTTTCAACGGAAATGGCCGATTTTAAAACACTGCGCTGCATGGCGGAAATAAGTGGGCGAAAATAATGTTTTCTAAATGCGAATTCTCCCTGGTCCTATAGACCCATAGAAAATGTCATTGACACTAACTACGAAAATACCCCAGGTTTTCAGCTGACAATAGCCCACCCCGTGCCGCTTACAGAACTCTCCAGGAACACCTAGTATGATTAGGCCAACAAAAAAAATTGTTTGTCGATTTCCATGAATGACTTTTTCGAGTTGGTCGGTCGGTCGTGAAACTTTATTTTTTTTCTTTTGATGATCAATATCAAACTGTATTGAACAATTTTTGTTTTGTATTAATAAGATAATCCCAACACTAAAAATCGAGTTGATTCTTACTCAAATGCATATCATTTGTACATATTAAAACCCCACTAACATGCTAGAAACTTTTTAAACATCTTTTTTATATTTCGAAAGTAAAATTTTGGGGGAAAAAAACAAAAAAATAAAACTTTTTACAGGAATTTGTTTCCAAATTAGGGTCGGGATTCTTTTGCACAGTAAAGGAAAAAAAAAATTTCCTGATTTCCAAAATTATGGTCGGTCGGAAATGAGGACAGCAAAACATTTTTTTTTTGGCCTAGTTAAATAAACCTTACATGCATTTAAAGTGTACCACTTCCAAATATCAAATTGTTTTTATCAAAATTTGCATGAGAAACAGGTGTATCGGAAAGCAAACACATTGCTTGTTATGGGTTTCCCGCTTCGCGCGCGAGAATACGAGCGGCACTCCTCTCCGGCTTCACTTACTATATGACATTCCTCTCGCGACACTTTAACCCATCAAGTCTGTTTTAACGTTTTATCGCCCTTATCATCCTATATGTTTGCTATAGTTGGATCACAATTTCAAATCATCTTTATCAATTCTCATGAAAATGTGCGTTTGGGAACTAAAAGATTGCAAGGACCCCCCCCTCTCACCACCCCCCCCTCCCGTTTGCATACGCAAGGTCATCGACTTTTTTTGGATACGTCCCTGGCTCAAAATGCATAAATTTCCTCTTTAAATACCTTTCCTCGGATAATATCCTGGCTGGAAATATAACTTTCCCAGTAATTTTCTGAATTACCCAAGCCAGACAGCGCTCTTGGTGTGCAAAATTCACTGAAAGATATGGTTTGGGGTTTTTACGTATAAAGGGGGTAATAATTGCATCAAATTACTTGCTTAGGGTAAGGAGAAAGACGAAGATACTTGTTTCGGGTATAGCAATTTTGCGCTGCTATACGTGTTTAGGGAGGGAAAATCAAGTTTCGAAAATCGTATTTATGGTTGCTTTTATGATTGCTGGCCGGGATGACTTACCACCCCTGCATTGAGAAGTGGCCCCCCCCCCCCCCGCCCCCCCCGGCGAACTCTTTAACCCTACTAAAAACACCCGCTGTCCTTTCCCCCAAGTTACCTCATTGTACACCTTACAGAACGCCGATAACTACACACAAGCCTTGAGGGAAAGTGTTGTCATTTTGCCGGGCCAAAATAAGCTAATTAGTATTCATGATATGCATAATGCAGCCAAAAGCTGCAAATAATATTGCGGCACCTCTCATCACTATCATCTCTATCAAAGTTTGAAGTAAATATCGGGATTACGTCTAGCCAGCAGAGTGCTTTCAAACAAAGGTTCGGAGGAGGGGGGTAAGTTGAGCCCATTTTAAGATGAGCCACCCCTCCCCTCTATAGAAATCAAGACATTATTAGCACTTTACACACTACTATTAATACATTTGCTATCACACAGGCTTCATCTCGGTACAATGGATCAATTTCCCAATATAATACGAAAGTTTTACTAACTATGTTGAATTCCCCCTATAAGGATGGAAGCTATAATGTCACTCTTTTGTGTATTGAGTGTGTGATATTGGTAACATAACTTTAGAAAACTGTTGTACTGTAACAATTTTTAAGTTTGAAGTAACTTTGTGATTTTTGACTAAAATGGTCATCCCTATGGGGTAAGTTGATAACTCGGGATGGGGTATTGCGCATTAGGAAAAACTGCGTGCACATTTGCTCCACAAAAAATAAATCCAGTAGAATCACATCACACATTATTTATTTTCAACTTTTCAGACCTAAACTGTTCACTATCATCACACAAGTGTTTGGCAAAATACCTCGAAACAAAAAATTAGAAAAAGGCAAATTGGATTTCAATGCTATTCAACACGCATATATTATGCATTTCCTATGGATGGCTCAACTTACCACCATGACTGGCTCAACTTACCTCTCCTCTGGGTTAAGTTGATCCAGTTTTAAAAAATATTTTTGCCATCTCGTTGAAGAATAGATACAAAATACTGGTCAAAAATTTGTGATTATCTTAATGCAAGTAAAACATACACATGTTTCATTTTACCTAACCCACTCCACTGCATTTGCCTTCCTCTTATTTTTCTGAGCAAATGAAACAACATGTAAAAATTGCTCACTTACCCCCTTCTCCCCTAACACGAAATGTCTGAAAAATTAGCAAATCCGAACTACTTAAATTCATGATATGCAAAAAATACTGCAGGCCAAAAGCTAACATAATATTGCGGCAACCACCTCCCTCTATCATCCTTTCAAGTTGAAGTAAATCGGGATAGCGTTTAGCCTTGCATAAGCATTTTAAAAAAGGTTAACCGAGTCTCGGACGGACATCCGGACGGACGATAGACACACAAATGTGGATGTATGTGACGATTCATTACATTCGTTCAGGCGACCATGCTATTGTATTTGCCCGAAATATGCCAAACAAATCTAATCAGGTCAATACTCGAACCCGCTTTTCCTTCACCAAGTTCATCATACCCTTATAAGTTACGGAACTCCATATAACTACCTTGCACCAAGCTTGAGGGTAAGGGTTTGTCATTTTTAACCGCCCAAATAAGCTAATTAATATTCATGAATATGCAAATAATGCTGCCAAAAGCTATACATAATACTGCGGCACCTCACTATCATCGTATCAAAATCGGCATTAGCATTTAGCCCGCAGAGCATTTTCAAAAAAGGTTTTAACCGAATGTCTGAAAAATATGCAAATAAGCTAATTAAAATCGGCATAGCATTTAGCCGTCAAGCATTTCAAAAACAGTTAACCGAAATGTCTGAAAAATAGGCAAAAAGCTACTTAAAATTCAAAATAATTCAAAAAAGCAGCCAAAAGCTACACACATTGCGGCCCCTCTCTAAGCCATCCATCGTTTTGAAGTAACTCGGGGGATAGCGATTCAGGCCTGCAGAGTCATTTTTAAAAAAAGGATAACCGAGACATACGGACGGACGGACAATCCGGACACGCAGAATTGGACTATTATGGCCTCCATGAAACATTCTTTCGGCGACACAAAAAATGTCCGGACGCAAATCTAAAGCTTTTTCATTCTCCTGGCCCTCACCACATCTTTCTCTGCCTAAACCATACATACTAGTTCCTGTCAAAAAGTTTGCCCATCTTGGATGGCCTACTCGAGAATCGCGTGGCTGTAGTGGCAGGGCCCTACGTTCGTACGTCTTTGAGCTGCTGGGTCGCTTCGATCCATATTTCACAAAATGTCCCGAAAATTGCCCAACTTGACACAAAAAATGGTGTATCTGCGACAACAAGATGTCGTGGACGAATTAGTGTAACACTGGGGCAATCTACATTCATGGCAGAGGGGCGGGCAGAATGCGCGAATCGGATCCAGTCGATCCGATCTAGTATCCCAGTTTTGCGTCTACCGGGCAACGGCCAAACTTGATCCAGATCTGTAACGCGTACATGGTGTGTGCAGGCTTGGTTAGTGTCGCTGCCTTTATGCGCAGGCTAACTTTTATGTTTACGTCGTAAGTCTTAGGCCGGTCGAGTCACCACGGGGTACGCGTAGTCATATGTAACACTTTAATGCTTTGAAAGGTCGCCGTACTTTCGCCCTCACTGCGCCGTGTAGAGTCCTATAAACAGTCGGCGCCGTTATCTGGATCGCGGATCCGATCTGGATCTGCGCTGTCGTGTAGAAGTGCCCCATTGCACAATGTGAATGTCTCTGTATCATGAGTCAGCTCGACACAATCACAAACACAACAGCCAGTGATTCTAAAAATAACTCGCCTCATTTTCTGATTATTCCTAATTTGCCACAAATTTACTCTTTTTTCCTTATTTCTATACAAAAACCACCGCCTCTTGTACCCCCCTCTAATTTTGAAGATCAATTACTTTTGCACACTAATTCCTTGATTTGGGTGAAGTAAATTAATGAAAATGTTGGAAATTTTATTCTACTGCGATGAAACACTGCGAATGGCTAGAGCCCAAACGGATTATCTAGAGGAAGATAGGAACCCCCCATTATTTCATATCAATCTCTGAATGTAAAAGCTGATGTTTAGCTTGTTTTGCTCAGGTGTAAATTTTAAGGTATGCCTCATTTTGATGTCATCTGCAAGAAATTGCAGAAGGCACATAGGATATTACTCTGTTCCATAGTCTGTGTGTGTGTCCTGTGTCAAAATGGTTTAAGCCTTACATCATTGTATGCCTTATGAGTTTTCCGTAAAGCTACGATGGGTGGGGTGACATGTTTGGTGACCTCATGTACCTTTGTCCCCATTCATAAACTTCAACGGCGGATGACATTTGGGTCGGGGGACCATGATGTATTTTTTCATTAAGGTTATGACCAAGGGACCCTCCCCGCAGAAGTTTCTAATATCAGAAATAAGATCCAATTTCTCTACCACTCCGAGCTCTACAATGTATGGATATCGTTGTGAGTGAACCACAATTTCAGTTCATCGTTCTTGCTCATCTCTCTTATTTTGCTGTGACATTTGAAAATGAAATATCAATGTTGTTTTGTTTCTTGGAGGAAGTCCCACTTCTTATGAGGATTCAGGGTATGCCCAAAGCGATCCCCTTCACAAAGTATCCAGAATCAAATAAATCAATTCATCTACTACAATATTTGTTTGTTACACATTGGGTATCAAATGGGGAAATAAGAAGCTACAGATTTAACAAATGCGGAAATGGAAGCTACAAATTTAAAACAAATTACAAAATAATTAGTGTCATTTGGCCGGTAATTGCATGATATTTTACCACTTTCGGCGTTCGTCACGGCAGCCATGTATAAACGCTTGTTATACATGGTCATTTGACACATATTGACCAATCATGTATGCCGCTACATACGAGGCAAACATGAACAATAAACATACATTATCATAAAACCCAGGACGAGACCAACACACCAACGTTCAATGTTGGCGTGGGTCAAAGCACTGGTGAACACATGCATCATGATTTGTAATATAAACCACAGCACCGTCGGTGCTCGGGTATTAAGATATTTTATGGGCCTTGCAGCTTGCTTTGCCCAGTCAATGAAATGCTCTGAGCCATTCCCTTTCATCTGTATTAAGGTATGACCAAAATGAACTTCCATTGCGAAGCTCTAGGATCAGAATAGGATCAAATACATCTACAATTCTTACTCAGGGTAGTGACCATAAGTTCTTCCTGTTGTGCCCGGATGAACATCCAGACCCTACAGAAGATCTCCCATGGTGCTCCACAAGGCCATTTCATTGTGGAGACCACCTAGCATAACCATAAACTTTTCCTCCCAAAAAATATCAGGGAAGTTCCCTGCATTTTATTGGTGAGGTCATAGAGTAGTTGGTCCACTACCAATACAGGGACTTGGTGTGGATTGAGGTACTCAGTTGTCTTTTTCACTAGTTCATTCCATGTCGAAGCATTTCTGAAATGGCAGCTTTTTAAAGTGGCAAGAGGGCTTCAATGCATTTTCCTGGTTGTCCAACAGTGTCTGATCGAGCAACACGTCAGGAAGACCACATCATTGGACTAAATTATTCTGTATCACATGTTACATAGGGTGTCATATACTGTAGTTATGCATGCCAGTTTGTGCTGTTTCTCCTCATCAAATAACTTGTTGCCACTTGTTGCCTAACTTTGGCTGGAGGTTGGCGGTGATAAGATTTTGGCCCTTACAAAACCCCCCTTCAAAGTGGTAATGCTCCCAGATCATAAACTCATCACTGTCTGGATCTAGGTTTGGCATACGCGTACATTCAACACATTCCTTTGACAGAATTACGGCGTTCCAACACCTCACCCCTGGAAATTGCCATGACCACACCTATTCCATGACTAGACCTTAAACCATGGTGATGGCATGTTCCATCAACAGCAATGTCCACATCAAGTCTTGCCATACCATTGATGGTTCATCGTCTTTTTGCAAGCTGATTGCGTAATTGCTTTCCAGCAGTTATACATGTTTCCTGAAGAGCAGTATTTTGTACCTTGGAATACAGGTTGTTGTGAAATGAACCTCCTTCAGGAAGACTTGGCATCCATCTTGTGAATAACTAGTTTTGGACAATTGGTGGCAGTATCATTACACACCTTCTCCCATTCCTGTAGACATGGATTACCAACTTGGTCTTACTTTTGGTTTGTTGTAGGGCATTTTGGTAATATTAGCCACTTTCGGCTTTGTAAAGAGCGAGATGCTCTTTTTAAACATTATGAGGGGTAACCCAGTGTTTTTGATTAAAAACACTTTAGAATATGTACCCAATTAAATATTTAAAACAATAAATACAAAATGTTTTATTTTTGACTGACTGGCCATCTTTAGAAGTGTTGCACCTTGAATAAAAATTATACAATTGTAAACTCACCTTATAAGGTTTTTCATTAGAAGCTCTGTTGATGTGCATCCGCCTTGAAATCTTTAACGACATACTTCTTAGTTGTGTTAAACATGTCTGTTGATGTAACTGAAGCCATGAAGGCTTACATCATCCAACACCAAAACGGCGATTTCTCCGCTGTGTGGTGTAAGGCCCCGGTTTACCCCTGAAGGCTTTTAACATCAATTCCTGAATGTAGCTGGAATTCCCTGGGTGACTTTTATTTCTACATAGAAAAAACATAATAAACATGTCAAACAGGATTTCACGCAGTCATGCATAAATACATTCTAAACGGATATGTTTTAAGATTAGTGTTTAAAAGAGTATAAAGTGGGTCAGTTTTAACATGGTCAGGAAGATTTGTTTTGGAGCATGATCGCTGATGAGTTCAGTCTGGAACCTGAAGGAGATGTAGGTCGGTTGAGCGAAGACCACAGCGAAGAGGTTTGTATGGATGAAGGAGTTTATCATTGTATGCTTGAGCCAGTCCATGAAGG
>JAMKCH010019372.1:0-71301 GCA_023653785.1 Ophioderma brevispina | reverse complement strand
TAAAGAGACACTGGCACATTTGAAAAATAGTGCGCCCTCAAGATTTTTCAAAATCGATATTTTTGCATGGTTGTAAAGCTTTTATATACAAAAGTCCTCACCCGAAATGATTAAGACCAAATCAGCTTCCTTATTGGTAAACAGAACGATTTTATAATTTCACGTCGCCGGCGACGTTAAATTCAGCAGACGACGAAAATGGCTTTTAACACAAGAACACACACTCCGTATGAATGTTTCTCACGCTATGCACACTGTTTGACCGGTCTATAACCTTTGTGGTTTTGATATCAGTGAGTACGAGTCAAAATATTCATGTAATATACACATTTGTTGATTAAAGTTATGGGAAACTTAAAAGTTGGCCTACAAATTACATGGATGACTTTATCCTCATATCAATGTCCGTATCTGTTTTGGGGTATGTTATTTTTATGTGTAAAATATATATCTGTTCTTCCAATGGCCTAGACTATCATTTGAGAGCAAATTGAAGAAATTTCATATTTTGTGAAAATGTGCCAGTGCCGCTTTAAATAAAACAATTTCTTATCAAATACGGCTACAACTACGAGGGCCGTATTTTGTTAAATAAGTGCGGTCTCCGCCCGTTGGGATTCGTTGCACGTACTGTTTTGTGGGTTTGTTAGTTGGCGAGTAACGCAAACTGTGACATAAAATTAACCATGTAACCGTGATCCGTGAGCAGTGATGCCTGAATGAGAAGGGGCTGTTCTTTTGCCAAAGCATGTAATAAAATTGGATTAATTCAGCCCAAATTTATTGGTCGAGCTATGAGTTGCAAAAATATTGGGGCAAGACGCAGTCGAGCCCAATATTTTCAAACTCAAAGCGAGACCAAAAAATTTTGGGCGCAAACGGGGGCGCAAATCATCCAATTTTATCATTATCATGCGTAGGATACGATATTATCGCGTATCGGACACCTCAAAGCATGATAATGAACTAATCGGTCAATGCATATGTGAGAAGGCACGTGTGGTCCAGTGGATTGAGCATTCGCCCCGCACTCCAAAGATCGTGGGTTCTAGTCCCACTGCGGCCAACGTGCCTTGAGTAAGACACTTTACCTCAATTACTCCTCTCCAACCAGGTGTATAAATGGGTACCAGAATTATTCAGTGCTGGGAAAGTAACAGACTCGCTGTGCGTGAGGAGTGGCGAACCCCCAACAGCAAAAATAATACGGAGGAGTCTGGCCCAAACGCTAAGGAAAGAGAGATGGGCACGACAATTTACAATTTATATGTGAGAACTGGCAAATTGTTAACCTTAGCTTGCACACACCTTACAGCATATACATCGTCGGGTGTATTTCATAGTGACGGATGTTAAACAAAATACGAATGTTTGTTTCTGAGAAAATCGCATTTGAAAAATCTCGAACTCTAGAGGGTCCGTACACATCCCCACATACGACTCAAACAATCAAATCCGATTAAGAAACGAAATTAACAACTGGAAATTTATTTTAGCTAATATTCATGAATTCTTACTTGATAATATGGATGTAATACATTGGAAAAGTTAACCATCATATCCGTCACACCAAAAAAATACGCAAATCGGCAATTAAGTTCATGACATAGTGACGGATGTTGAAATTTCCCTATACTAAAGCGTTATTCAGCATCCGTCATTATGGAAAACAGCAATCGGCGTTTTCTGAGCATCCGTCAAACCAACGTCCGTCATCGCGAATTTGCTCAATTCGTTTTATTACATAATGACGGATGTTGAGTGGATTGCCGCGATTCACCACTTTGAACTGTAAATATAATATAAATTTCTACTAAAATCGATATTTATAAATTAATTATATATTTTGCTTGTGTCAGTTATAAATTTAAGATGAGAATATTTACTAACAAAAGTATTTAAAAAGCATTGGTGGGAAATCAAGTATACACTTTTTGACAGAGGGTTCAACATCCGTCAATACACCAAAGTCTCTGTTATGCAACATACGTCAAAATTGCAAGATTTCTAATTAAGATTATTAATTAATGAAGTACTTTCAAGGTACGGCACTTGGCATGTTTGAAGATTTTGGTATTTAGTACCATTTTCCCTTAATTTCGTAAAAATGAGAAAAATTCAACATCCGTCACTATGTAATACACCCGACGACATGTAGCATACAGCACACAACGTATAGTCACAGTGGAAAAAGCAATCCCTATGTGTCTTCCTGCTATACAGGCGATACAAAAATCAGATTAAAGGGACATAATGACATGAAAAAAATTGACATAATGAAAAGGACAATTTCTGGAACTAGGATGCTGACATTACTGCCAACATTTACCAAACTTGAAAAGCATGTTGTCATCAGCTCACAGACCATTGCTATTGTATAACTGCTAATCCCTGCTAATCCATCTTTCTCTTGCCACATCAATATCTTACTACAAGCCTAAAGTACAATGCCTGAATCCCGGTCTGAATGCTTTTGAATTGTGTCGCAAAACATGCTATATACACTGTAAATTCTGTCAGGGATGTAAACACCTTGCTTTTCTGTTCCAGAAATTGCCACAAACTGCCACCTCCCCTGGAACTCTTCCTGTTTTTACAGAATGTAAACATCCAAATTGTTTTCAAAATCGTGGAAGTGATTTCAGTAAGGGTCCTTTTCATTATGTCAATTTTTTTTCATGCCATTAATGCCCTTTAATATTGTACAAAACCTATTTGTTTTCAGCAAAAAATTTGGAAGGTACAACTTGAAATCATTATAGGGTTAGATTGGGGAAATCGCAGTGTGTACCGATAACAAACGTTACAATGAATACCAAGGTGTTTGGAGTGCATGTACATGTACAGTATTTTTTTAAGATTCATGTAATCATGATCGCCTGAGGCGCGTGTCGAAGGCGAAGCCTTCGAAGCGGAGAGAGAGAATGATGCTTGCATAAGGACATTGGTTACGCATATCGGCGAAGTAACTGAATTGAGTTGCACATTTGATTGAAAATGAATAAAATGTCATCACAATTTCTTTTCCTAAATATCAGTGACCAGTAGATGTACATCATGCTGCATTGACTCAAGCAAATAATAGCACTGTTGATATCCAGTAAATCCGCTCGGTATGCAGAGGATAAAGCACTTCAAATTACTTTTTATCTGGAAGTACAGAGCCATTGTTATTACCCATACAGTTGAAACAGATTTCAGGTGCTCATCACCCGATTAAGATTGAGCTATTTCTTTTTTTCATGACACAAAGCACAAGATACTTGTCCTCTTTCACGAATAATAGTCCACTCAATCTATGAAAAATACTAGGTACACCTGGACAAAATTGCTACAGAAGGTTTCCTTGCTCTAACTAGCAGTAACAGATCTCCCAAACAACATATCAAAAAGGTAGAAAAGGGGAAGCCTTACGTGGACGTATACGCCCATATTTCGACAAAGGTATATAGCTCATAAATGCATGTTTAGGGAGATTTTCCATTTTTTCTGTTAATATTTGAACATGTTTTACATGGCTATGCGTGCAAGGTGTGTAGCACTTGCAATTGATATATTAAAAGTGGAAACTGATGGTCATTATTCAAGATGGCCGCAATTTTCCCGCCAAAATTAAGTTTGCATTCTAGATGATTGTCAGACTGCAATCGGGATGAGGAGATCTTTATTTAGCAAATTATTATCAGAGAGTATTTATTCAAACACATTGGGTCAACTAGTGCCGGGGGCCCCTCACTATGCGAAGTGATAGGTATATGTGCCTCGGCCAGGTGGACACTGTGGTCCTTTCCCATGTCCTTTCAGATAAAATGTACCCAAGACGGGGTCATTCGTACACAACGGTATAAAAATGTGGGTCATCTAGTATGAACCTTTAAGGGGCCAACGATGTTAAAACCTGAAATTTAAAATGTAAATGTCTCTTTTCCATAGTTCAAACTGCCATGAACTTATAAAATTGCTGCCATTAAATTATAAATTTGTTTAAAAGTATTTTTTGCTTTTTTTAATTTTGTTATTTTGGGTGTTCAAATTCTTAAAAAAGTGGATACTTTTATGCAAACGTGTGAAAAAGTGGATAGCAGGAAAGAGAAAAGGGGGGGGGGGTCATAATATTGAACAGTTTTGAAAATGGGTCATTTGGTAAGAGCCTGAGAAATAAGGTAGACTGCAGCATAAGCAGGCGGCGCAATCATTCAACGTCACCAATCAACATCTCACAGTCCCTTGACTACAGAGCTCTAACAGGGGATGGGATATGTGCTGCACAAGATTACTACAATGCCTGCAGATAAATTACCTACATCAAAACGTCCCCAAGAAGACGGAATGTAATACATGACCGCCAATGAGGAAGAGAAACCGTCAACCTATCTGCAGTACACACAGTCACCCAACTCAAAAAGGTAGACCTCAAGTACCTTGGGTCCTACGTTGGACAGCACGAAAGACTCAAGAGTTAGGGCAAGTGGCCTGATCGCTAATAGCATCGTCCCATACTCCCAGATTTTTACCGGAAGTGGTCAACATTTTGTGTTTGAATAAAGCTACTATTTCTCATTTACTCTGGGAAACTTAGGGCTACAAGATATTTGGTTTGGAATTTATGAGCGACAATGCACCCCATTTGGTCGACCGATATTATTTTACACATATAGGGCTCATAAACTCGTATTTTTAATTCTCACATGAAAACGGGTTGAAATATCGGCAAAAACTCACAGATGGGATTTAGAGGTAAAAGACCATTCCTACAAGATGAAATTTTTAATTTACTTAAATCGGTCGTCCCCTTCTAATTATTGTATAATAACCAAAATATAGGGCAAAATTGGCACGTAGGATTTATGCAAATTAGCATGTCTTGCCATGCGTCTTTTTTCTACCTTTTTGTATGTTTGTTCGGGAGGGTTTAATACAACACGTTATAGCAAGAAAACCTTCTTTAGCAGTTTTGTCCAGGTCATCGCGATTGAGTGACTCTAAATAAACCTTAGGCTTCTACTGTCTATTCAATTAACTTTGACCGTATATTTATCGTTTTTCCGAAAGGAAGATGACGGACATTTTCACAATTGTTGTGTGTGAGTTTATATTAACAAACAAATCGCCCACACCAAAACTCTATTGACTTATCATTGTACGATTATTGATTCTCTCAGAAATAAATACCCCGACATCGGTATTTTGATCATAGGTGACTTTATTAGAATGAATGTTGATTACGTGTTGAGAGGTAATAGTTTACACACCAACTTGTCGATTTCCCGACCCGTGGAGGCGACTTTAGAAACTTGATGCTTTGGTGTAATGAATTTGATAAGTTTATTCAAACCGTACCTTTCTCCTCTATTGGCTTGAGTGACCATGTGAGCAT
This sequence comes from Ophioderma brevispina, assembly GCA_023653785.1. NCBI lineage: Eukaryota > Metazoa > Echinodermata > Ophiuroidea > Amphilepidida > Ophiodermatidae > Ophioderma > Ophioderma brevispina. The sequence continues at coordinate 65,924 of JAMKCH010019372.1, read as the reverse complement.
TTTATGTTCTCCACAATTAATCCTAATTTCACTTCAGGCAATGCTGTTAAAGTCCCCGCCCAATGAGAGAATCGGGAAGTCGTGAATTTGGCTTTGGATTCAGTCTTATCTGCTACAGGTTTTAGAGTGTGATAACACCCAAGCTAAAACTGATGCATTTTGTCTGTTGTTGAGTATGTATTGATAAGTACTTTCCTGTGAAAACAATCAAATCTCATGTTGAGATAAACCATGGATAACCCCCATATCAAGAATTGATTCATGATCGCCAAAAACTTTTCATACTATAATCTGAGTAGATGGCGTATGCTTCGTAACCAGGTTTGTAAAATTGCTATTGATAAAGCAAAAATCTTTTATCATGCAAACAGAGTTAGAAACCTTCAAGAAATCGCAACCTCGTAAATGGTAATCAAGAATTAGAAAATTACAACACAGTAAAACTGAACTCAAGATAAGCATCCCTGGCATTGATGATAGTGATGGTTTGGTCAAGGCTCATACATCAACAAAGTTTGCCGATGTTTCGCCCATGTTCCACCTCAATTTTGACGAGCTGCCTGCATATTTGCCTGCCGAAGACCCACCACCTCATTTGTATCCATATGAGATTATGTGCCTTTCAACTGATATTCCTTCAGTGTTCTTTTAAGGAAGGGATGTTCTTCATCAGTGGAAAAGGCGTATTGTTCCTATACCTAAACAGACGGCCAGCGCGCCATCGATAAATTACGACCTGTCTCGTTAACATCTATCTTTGCCAAATTGCTGAATCCTTTGTCCTAAATGGGTACCTATGATACAGTGAGATAGTGATAAAAATCATTTGTAATGGTGTCCTGGGGTTCAACAAGTCTTACATTCTATCTTATTCGACTTCTTCCATGTCGGGTGACTGAGAAAGTCCAATTTGGTACTGTGGTGTTAATCTGAATTTTTCAAAGGCTTTTGACCTTGTTAACCACACAGTTTAATTGATAATCATGAATGGTTGTCAATAGAAATATTTTCCTTGGGTTTTTGACTTTCTTGACCATCGATAGCAATGTGTAGATATATGGTGATCTTTCCGATTACGTCTTCCTTGGTGCTGGTGTACCGCAAGGTACAAAATTTGGACCTATTGGCTTCAAATTGTTATCAATAATGCGGCCAATAAAGCCAAGTCTCAATACTGGAAATACGTTACGATCGAACATTTGCCAGAGAATCTAGGAAGATTTTTGAGATGTGGTGAGTTTGCAAAATTATCTTAATGAGTTTTCTGATTGGGGTGGCAAGACAATGCAATTGAAATTAAATACCTTCTAACGGTCAGGCCTGGAAATATTTTTTAGAAAGGGGCTCCCACTGCATGCTGACATTGATGATGGTACTGAAAAGGTGCCCTAATGTCAACAAGGCTACGGTATTAGGCCTATGGTTGCAGTGTGACCTTAAATGGGTCACGAAATTTTGGTTTGATCATGACGAGCTTTTAACTGTGTAGAAAAGGTTTGTCAGACCAATCATTGAGTACGGCGACGTAGTGTGGCACTCTGGTTTAACAGCCAAACAGTCCAATGATCTTGAAAACATCCAAATTAGAGTTTGTAAACAATTTTGGGTTTCAATTATATTCATATTGTGATGCACGCTACTTCGTGTGGCTGAGTTCTTTACATGGCAGAATTGGGTTGAAACACTGCAGACAAGTTTGCTTCCGGAGTTGATATGAAAGAACCAAACATGTAATTGCCCCTTTTCTAGGAATCCATTCATGCGAAATCTTAGAAATGGGTACACCATTTTTCACACTGCGCTAAAATAAAGCGCAGCTCTTTCAACGAGCCCCATTCCATGTTTTGTGAACCTTTAATTCAACATAGTTTTTTTTACTTTATTCAAATTTTGTTACTGCCTTAACAAAGGACGTGTGAGTTGGGGTATAGGTGCATTCAAATGCATGCCTGCATGCATGCATGTCATGCATTTGTTTATTGGTGTGCACTTTTTTTTATGATCTCGAGCTTGGAAATGCACCTATGCATGTATGCGGTCAACTCGCATCATGTGTTGCAGCACTCATGCCTCATCGCATAACTTCTTTCATGCCATGCATATATAAACATTAGTTTCTTTTAGTGTCATGGGCTCATTTTTAATTTTTTAAATATTATTTTATTTAAACCAGTGCAATATTTTTGTGTAAATTTTTTATGTCGTTGTAAATTGACTTGTTCTGGGCAATTTTGATGTTATTTTAATTTGTAATTTCCTGTAATTTGCCGTTGCCACGAATGTGAGATAATATAATAATATCAAATATCAAATAATAATCCTTATGATTGGAGCATTTAAAAATGACCCTTGTACAACTTACAATTGTCCCTATTGAAAAAGCGAAGTTACTGCTTGAAAGTTGCACACATGTTAAACATGCTCTTCCTTTTATCTACATAATACCTGTTTTAAACATCTCTATTCTAGTTGAAACTGATACTGAATGTTCATCTATCTTCAGAATCTACTGATATAAATTTGCTGCCTTATGGATATATATTCTTTACAAAAACTATGAATTTTGGTGCTGATTTTATGTCTTTCAGTGACTTTATGTGTTGTAAGGAGATAACACATACTGTACTTATTGATTTTCTTAATTGCATGTTGTTTCCTGTTATTGGTACATCACTGAACACTGGAAGCTGTGAACGTCTCAATGAGAGCACCCAGTGAGCTATGGAACTTTCAACCATGATGGAAGTGATAACCTATCCTGTGTCAGGTTGCAGGCCAAGTGAATCTAACCAATTCTCTGTGGACAAATCCCCCATCTAGGAGTACTACAGTTTACATCAACCCAGATATATATGATGTATTCACCAGTGAACTTCCGCTCTCATGGTCACCCTGGACTATGAGTCCACAACCTGGTGATATTTATAGAGCTATGATCACACAGCTGACTGTAACTTAGAACAAGTGACAATTCCTGTTTTATTCCGCACACCAACTGTTAATGTGTGCAAGACTGTGCCACTCCTTGTGGGTTGATACGCACTAGAGATAATTGGTGATAAGCTGCAAAACCCACCCTTGACCGCAATAGATCAACAGTCTGAGACTTTGAATTTTTCATTAGAAATAAGATGATTCACATCGTTCTGTTTATTTACATCACCCAAGACTACCTGTCCAAATCAATTTCACTGCTCTCATGTGGCACTCAGACCACATCCCATGTTTTGAACATGTCTCTACACAAACGGACAACCCCTGTGATACTCCCTCATGCATACCAATCTATTTGTATCACCAAGATACCCATGTATCCTTTGTGATGATACTACGACAGCGACACACAATTCCTGTGATGTTTCAACTCAATTGCTGTTGCAACCATTCCTACCAGCAACATCTACAGCATACTGAGGTAAGAAGAATCATGTAATGTGATGATTAACCTCCCATTCCTCTACCATGGAAAGCAAATGACAACACAGTGAACCCTCATCAAGTGTTCTATCATAAATCCAAACCTCAAGCCTACATTGTCTATCCATTCCCATCACCGAACCAACAACGTATCTCCTCAAATCACCTTCAATTCTGACTTAAGAAACTGTTCTGGTGATAGTAGACTCGATTCCTAAGCATCTAGTTGGTGGCAAAATGTGTCTAGACGCTACAGAGTGGTCAACCGCTGCATACCTGGAAGTAAACTTGATCTATGGGAAAAGCTTGCCCAAGTTTTTATTAATGAAGAGCGACCATGCTGTGGAATAGTACATTGGTGAGGCACCAATGATATTGCAACTTCGCTAACCTGTAGAATGTCCTCCACGCTTAGAATCGCTTGTATCCACAAGTCTCAACATAATTCTGGGATAGCCGATGCTCTTTCTTCCTTAACAACTCAAGCTAATTTGGACATCTGTTGTCCAAAGGAATTCAACGCACGACTCAAGGATTTATGCAACTCGTGGGACTTAACCTTATTGATAACAGTAACATCGGCCAAACTAACTTTATCTCAAGATGGACTACACCTAAACAAATGGAATTGTATCACTTGCTAAGAACTATATTTTTGTTTATTACAATCATGGATCTCAGTACATCTAAGGATTTTCAAGTTTCCCGTTTTCATCGGACCGTAAAATAACCAGTAAGATTGTTTATCATGACTCTCAATCAAAGCAGATCGCAATAAATAATAATGTAAGTTCAAATGATGGACTTATCTTGGCACCATGTAATTCCAAACATGTTCATTTTGATGAGAATTATATCAGGCATAAAACTGCCACTTGTGTTAATACACATGATTCTCCACAGAACACCCAAATGAATGCTACAGTTATTTGTTCTAAATTTACTAATGTTGATTCTTGTGTTAACAATATTGCTCATACAGATAAACTCACTGTTAACTATAATAAGCATTCGTCTTCTTCCACTTCTGATCTTGTGTGTGGGGAATGTTTTAAAAATATAAACAGTGCTATTCAAAGTCATTGTTCATGTGCAAACTGCAATCTAGATTTCCATGTTACCTGTACAGATACAAATAATACCATTTCTAATATGGTATGCAAGTTTAATTGTAATTTGGTTAATGCATGTAATACCAATACTACTCACTCCAATAATGCTGAGTACAATTCTTATGTAAAAAATAGTGCCATTATAAAAACTAACCAAAATGCAAACACTACCATTCATTCATCTCAGTCATCCCAATCACCACATCCTGTCACAGTTGATAAGAATAAATGTGCCAATTGTACTTGTAAGATAATCCCATCTCATCATGCCATTTCATGCATTGAGTGTTCATTGATGTTCCATATTAACTGTGTTACTGATTATAATGACAATAGCCCCTATTGGTGTGACTCCTGTTTCTATAAAACTTGTCTCAATGAGCTTCCTTATTGTGATGAGCCTTATATTGATCTCAAGTGTGTGCTAAATAAATGCTTGAAAATAACACATCTTAATGTAAGGAGTCTAAGTTACAAAGTTGACTATGTTAATGTTTTTCTTCATGATAACAATATAGATTGTGTTTAACAGAAACTTGGCTTTCAAATGATATTGATGACTCTGAAGTCAAAATTGATGGGTACAATTTATGTAGAATTGATAGGAAGCACAAAGACCATGGTGGTATTGTTTGTTACATTAAGGATAATTTAAATGACTGTGAAAACCATGATCTTCTCATTAATGATGTGGAAGCCCTTTGGGTTGAAATTCATTTACCTCCATACAAAACCTGTGATTATTGGTACAGTTTATCGTGCACCTGATATGAAAGCTGACTATACTGATAAGATTGATGCTATGTTTCAAAATTGTGCCTGTATATATGATGAAATTATAGTTTTAGGGGATTTTAATCTTGATGTATCTAAGCCTTGTTTTTCAAAAAAAGTTTCAGGTTTAGCTAACCACTCACAGTTCACTCAACTTATAAATGACTTCACTCGTATTACTGAAAAAAGTAAAACTATTATTGACCTAGCATTTGTATCTAAGCCTGAAACTATTTGTAGCTCTGGTGTTCATAGTCTAGGAATAAGTGATCATAATCTCATTTATGTTGTTTGCAAGGTGAAACAAATTAAATCTAGTCCTAAGATAATTAAAACTAGATCTTATAAGCACTTTGATGATCAAGATTTTGTAAATACAATAAGTAGTTTAAATTGGAATGATATTCATAAACATAATAATGTAGATAATGCTTTAGAAGCATGGAAGACTATGTTCAATAAGGCTTGTAATTCTCATGCACCTGTTAGAGAGAAACGCGTAAAAGGGTATCAGTCTGACTGGATTACCAGTGAGTTCCTCTCTATGTGTAAAGATCGTGATAGTTATAGAAAAGCTATAAAAACAACTGACCCTAAGGATGGCTATAGCTAAAATGTATGGAACAAGGCCAACAATTTGCGTAATACTTCTTAAAAAGAAATCTTTATGATTCTGTAACTAAAAAGGTAAATAATTCAAAGCAGCTATGGTATAAAATAATATTAAGAAGCTTTTTCCATCAAATCATCTCCAACACCTATACGGTAAAAATGATGAGGATTAAATCTTCTGAAAGGGTACAGGACAAATATATTGTAATAATTTTTACTTCGTAGGCTCAAAACTAGATGATAAACTTTGGTAAAGTCATGTAAAGTACAAATGATAAAATAATGATTAAACTTACTCATTCAATTTTAGTTATGTTACACCTGATTTTGTATATAAAAAATTTTAATATTGACATAAAGTTAAATACAATATGGTATTATATTGAAGTGTTAAACTATTAAAATTAGCTGGCTAACATTGCCTATATCGGCATCTATTTGCAAACCTTTCCTCATACTCGCCAAAGCAGTTTGGGCTCATTAACAAAATGAAGAGGAAGAAACCGGATTTCTGCAATAAGGGCAATGATGGCCAGATTGTCTTGATAACACCCATGAAGCCGAGACCCTAAAGCACAATTGCCTCGTCTTACCAGAGAGAAACCCTTGAGGACTCCATTACACTACCGCGTTAAATCCCGATAACAACGACCTAGTGATTACGAACCATGTGTGGTGAAACTCCTCAAAGACCTTAAGGAGAACAAAGCCTTGGCCCAGACGAAATTCCAGGGAAAATCCTGAAATTGGCTGCTGAGGAAATTGCGCCTGCATTAACAGCATTTTTCCAGTTCTCACTTGATCAAGGATCTCCACCAAATGACTGGGTAGTAGCTAATGTCAGCCCATTTTTAACAAAAAGGGGACAAAACATGCCCAAGCTAACTTACAGACCAGTCTCTTTGACTAGGCATTGTTCCAACTTTTTGAACACATCTTACACACACATATAATGCACTCTTGAGACTATTGTATATAACAGAAAAAAACAGCATGGTTTAGAGCCGTCACTCGGCGAAACACAACATCCAACCCGTGCATGACGTAGTCTTCATGAGAAAAAAAACAACAAACGACCTCATTGGTGGATTTGTCAAAAGCCTTTGAACAGTTCCGCCATCAAAGACTTTGAGGGAAAAGATCTCACTATGGTATTGTTGGTAACATACACAAATGGCTTAATAAATTCCTTACTTCAAGAAAACAAACGAGGGTTGTAGTGGAAGAGAACTCAGACTGGGGGGAGGGTCTTGTCCGGTGTACCGCAGGGGACGGCTGTGGGACCGCCTTTTGTGTCGCATACCTTAAATGATTGCAAATGAGTATGCGGGCCCCATCCGTCTCTTGGGATGGAATGTGTGATTATAGAAAATAACAAAAAAAGCGTGTTGACTGCGTACAAAGTGATCGTAGTATGCCTAAACAAAATTGGCAGAAACTGGCAAATGCCATTTAATGTCAGTAAGTGTTTTTACTCCGCAAACCCACAAAACTACAACTATTCTGGTGATACAAGCTTGGTACCGATACTTTTTTTTTGTAACAGCAAACAAAACACCATAGCTATTTGGGAGTTGAACTCACCCACGATCTTAAGTGGGAACACACTTGCAAAAGCAAAACAGGCAACTTGGTTCATTCAAAAGAAACCTCATCAGTTCTCAAGGATATCAAAGCTAAAGCTAAGATACTTGGTTAGGCCCCTATTAGAATATTCACTTCTGTGGGACACACACGTAAGTGAGTTAACAAACCAGATCGAGTATGGCCAGAGAAGAGCAGCACGATTTGTTATGCGTGATTAGGAGTAATATAGCAGACCATCTCAATGATGACATCATTGGGCTGGGATAGTTTGAAACTCCGCAGGAAAATAAAAGGTGTCACTCATGCACAAAATAACAAACAAAACAGGCTGCCATCCGGACCAGGGGTATTTGCAACCGGTTACTTGCCCTACCAGAAATCAACACAAACAAGGCCTACCAAAGACCAACTGGGAAAAATGACTGCGGGTCTATTCAATTTCCCCCAAAACTATCAAGAACTGGGAAATCACTACCACAAAACCTCGTCGAACATTGAAGATAACAAGAGCTTTCAAGCAGAAATCACATCCTACGAAAGAAACACAGCTCATAACTCAAGCTTTAATGCTGCACACAAATCCTCCTCGGTTGGCTCCAATTGGAGCATTGAGGAGTACAGAAGACAAGCCGCAAAGCATCGTATACCTGCAGGATTGGGAAATTGGCCAAAGACCCCAATTTTAAGAATGTTGACCATTAGATGTTGGAAAACTACCCGGCCTCTATCAGTATTCCCTATGATATCTAAGATTCTTGGAAAGGGCTGACACAACAATTTACTCTATCTCACACACGGGTATTTTTCTGAAAACATCAGTTTCCGCACAAATAAATTACACATCACTACTCTTCTAAGATGTTTCAAGCTTATATTTAAACAATTTATGAGAATTAATGGTTGTGCCACAGGGGCAATTTTCGACCTGAAGGAAGGCCTTCTACGACGTGTAAAACCATTCTATCTGTAATTAACAAATTGTATCAATATGGTTTAAAAGGTAGTGTTTAGAGTGGTTTAAATCACCTTGGTAATAGTCTCAAACGGCAATATTAATTCTACCATTTCTGACTTAAAAAATATCAATATTGGATTCCACAGGCTCCATACTTGGGTCCACGTCTTTTCATATCTGTAAATCGTTACCTAAGTGTAATTGTAAATGTGTTCTGTATGCTGCATGATACCACCCTTCTTGTATGCAAATGACCCCTATAGTCTCCATCAGATCTCAATGAAACTTATAAACCTTGCTGATTGGTTAAGAATAACCCGTACTTTGAATTCAAGGAACCAGGTTCTGGTTTTGGTACTCCGCACGATGGTAGCAAAGTTTAAAAGGTTAAGTATATTGTATAATGACACAATTGATCTGTTGATTATGTAAGTATTTAGGGGTAACTTTTGATTCATCATGTCTTGGTAAGATCATATTAATCAATGTGTTCTTGTTATTTCTAAGCGTGGTGGAACACATGCTTGCAAATGTTTTAGTCATGCCCAACTTTGACTACTGCAGTTCTAGTTGGACAAACTGTTCTAATGAGCTTTTAAAGTCACTCCAAATTCTGCATAACAGATTAGCTCGGATTATTCTTTCTGCAGATATCAGAAAACCAATTAATGACATGATGGGTGACTTGAAATGGAACAAACTAAATGACAGGTGGTTTAACCAAATGTTAATTATAATATTTAAATGTCTAAAAGGTATGGCCCCCTAGTTACCTTTCCTCTCAATTTGTCTTTATGCATGAAATTCACTCCAAAGGTACTAGGAGTCAAACAAACTTTGCTCTATCTGAACCAATCTGGAACATTACAGCAGGGAAAAGGACTTTCCATTCACGTGCTACCAAAATTTGGAATGGCCTTCCTGCAGATGTTAGATGTAATTTTAACAACATGAGTTTTGGCCAATTCAAAAACTCTTGTTTTGTTAAATCTGTCTGATTTTCATTGTTAATATGTATGTATGTTTATATTTCTCATTGTTAATATTATGTGCATTCATCTTTCAGTTGTATTTTATCTTGTATATTGTAACTGCAGGGCCTCCTTGGAAACCAGTGCATTAGCATTGATGGGGCTACCCTGCCTAAAGAAAGATTAAATAAAAAATAAATAGATACCGCAATTTGAGAGTACTACCTACCTAGCATTGATGTAGAGGGTCCATACTAAATACCAAAGGTGTTAAAACTTTTCTGTAGTGGGGGTAAACGAACTCCTTAAATAAGGCCCTATGATATTCTGCCCCTGCTCTAATAGTAACTAGACTCATAGAAAATTTAACACTTTGCTTGGACCCATGGGAGCTATGATTAAAACGCGTGATAAAATTGATGTAAAGCTGGGTCGCCTTTATGTAAGATGTAAAATTTGGACATAACAAACGGATATTTATTTGGCTTGCTCGGGATCATCAGATGATAACCCTTCTTATCCTGCCTGCAGGCTCATCAATGTCAGAGTCGGCTAAAGTCGGTGCCAGCGTTGGGTCCGCGTCAAGCGCAGCTTCATCAACGGCTCGCACCATGTCACCAGGCAAGGCTACCCTGGGGATAACAACGTGAAGTTGCTCCGATCTTGGAAGGATAGCCTTGCCCGATGAGCTCGATGCAACCGCGCCCTTTCCCCCGTCTCCTTTGGCCTTTGGCTTCGGCACAGTAGGTCGGGGGAAGAGCGCCGGCTCCGCGGATGAAGTTGATGCTCCGTAGTTTGCTGCGCGCTTTGCTGCCATAACCCGCGCCATGTCCGCGAATTCCTCGTGGCCGGCTGTTGTGCTGCTTCCGCTACTCTCTCTCCCCTCCCGTAATTCCACCCGCGGCGTCTTTTCTCGATCTCGACAGTCCTCTCTCCTCTCCTCCCCTGCTTCTTTCTTTCCAGCACTAACCGAGGGCCCACTCCTCTCGTTTGCGGCCTCAGCGATGGGTGTACAAGCTTAGTTATCCTGTCTTTTGCAGGTGTCTGCGAACTGATACAGCTCGCTGGCGATCGCTCCTCTTATACCCAATAATTTCCCGCCACTAATTCACCCCACCAGTTGTAAACCACTCGGCTTGTCTTAGCGGGTGAGTGTTGAACATGTGACTCAACACTGACAAAATTCCCGGCACTAATGACGTATGAGATGTGACCAATCGGTTCGCATCTTAACTGTGACGTGTTTGATCGTGTGACGGAACGGAAAGTCAGCTGTTGAAAATGTATTTAATTCCAGAACGGACCATGGCTCATCGTAGCGAACTTGTCCCTAGCTCGAAAGCCGAACTCAGCGGACGCTTCCTTTGAATCTTTAAGCAGAAAATCTCCCCTACGTGCGTATAACGGGTCCGCTCTGGCTTGGTCATTTTCAAAATTCCCACTGCCTTCCCTGGCCACGTGAATGACAAGTAATTTACCAGGTATCTTAGGCAGTAAAAGGCCAACGTCTTGCCGCAACGCGTTGCGACATTAAGGCCAACGCGTTGCGAAGAAAGTCACAACGCGTTGCGGCGTGGCCATAAGAATGACGACTTCTGTGACGGTATTTCAAAAATGAGACCCACAACGCTTGCAAAGTATCTAGTCAACGCGTTGTGGAAACTCAACAAAACACGCGTTGCAAGCCTTCACAAAGCGTTACGAGCTTCACACGCGTTGCGAACCTTCACGACGCGTTTTGCGAAGTTCACAACATAAGTTAATAACGTATTGCCGCACGCGTTTTGAGAAAGTACAATCGCTTTGCGACATTCGGCAACGCGTTGCGGCCTCGCCAACAAATCATGAATTTCCTGTGACGTATTTCAAAAAATCATCCACACTCGTTGCGTCAATACGTTATCCTTATGCCTTCACACGCGTTCAGCCTTTCCAACGCGTTGCGAGCTTCCCAACGCTTGTGACGGCACTAAGGTCAAACGGTGCCGCAACGCGTTGTGAGGTTTTAGACCGCTTTGTGAAGGTCCCAACGCAGTGAGATTTTATTTTTGAAAGACGTCACAGAAAGTCGTGATTTTGATTGGCCGACAAACCGCAACGCGTTGCCGAATGGTCGCAACGCGTTGCCGAAAGCGCAACGCGTGCCGAATGGTCGCAACGCTTTGTTACTTCTCACCACGCGTATGGGCAATACGTTTTATACCCTATGGCTTGTGGACCTTATCAACGCGTTGTGAACTTTGCAAAGCGTTGTGAAGCTCGCAACGCGTCGTGAAGGTTTGCAACGCGTGCAAAGTATCTAGCCACGCGTTGTGCTATTTTTTAAATCGGCGGTCGCAGAATTCAGATTTGATGCCGAACGCACGCGTTGCCCGAAATCGCAACGCGTTGCTACTTTCTCGACGCGTTGCAACATTACGTTATGGCCTTTATGTGGCTTTCGATATACGTGCTGTCTTGCAAAGCCACTTTCCCATCCGAAAACCCTTCTACCAACTAACGGGGGGAACCGCATCACAACTAACCGTCTGCGATCATAAACCTAGCAGGCCCGTTACTCGCTCATGCGGGAATTGTTTTTCCGCTTTCAACCCCCTATTTTAAAGTTTGGATTGCGGAACAGTGGAACATTAAAAGGGGGGTACTTTTTGTTACAGGGTCAAAATCCAACATGTCTAAATGTTTTGAAACCAGGCTACACCAACGTATTCATCTGGTTACGAGGATTAAAAATATAGCCAAACGAGTCCAAACCATCTCGAATTGTTTGTCTGGTCATTCCTACACTGATGTAAATTAACTACACTGGCACAAAAAGTATCTCGGCAATGTTTTCGAGTCCAGTATTTTGCAAGTCAGACCATTTTAAGTTTTCGAAAGAGACATTTTGTTGCCTATGTCTTGCTCGCTCATTTAACACCTCGCCTTTAAAAAAGCGTGCAAAAATGGCTGAGATAGAGTGCCCTAAATGACGCAAACCCCCCAAACCAAATTTGAGTGTTTGGATTTTCATAGTCATACAACGAAGATACGGTTGTATTGATTTTACACACCACGATTTTCCGACGAAATAGCGAGAAAGCCTACTTTCAATAGGATTGTGGTCCGCGTGTTCGTGTCCAGTACACGGCAATGCCTACTGAAAAATCTAAGTAAAACTGCTCAACTTTTGGTTTGGGGGGTTTGCGTCTTTCGGGCTTTCTGCTCAGCCATTTCTACAGCTTTTTTACAAGCGAGCTGCTAATTGAAAGAGCAAGACCTAGACCATAAATGTAATATTTCGAAATCTGTCAAATGTAATGACTGTTGGCACAATACTGATCGAAAACAAATACCAAGATACTTTTTGTGCCAGTTAGTACTTAATGTAAATTACAGGTTGTTTAATTTTGACCTCTATTACATGACCAAATGTGAACTGAAGTGGCCAAGATGAATTTCCCTGGTCCTTTAACTATACAAGATTTGTGGACAATTTTGAAAGGAATCGGAACAAACATTCCGAACTTTTCACCTAAAACCACCCCAGTTGACTTGGGCCTTTCTTTTGCTCTATACCTAGTAAACTAATAACCCCACAGATGGACGCTATACCTTTTTAAAACTTAACCTTAGGGGCATGACCACAATGTAGGTTATATTTCAGTACAATATACCTAATTTACATTTGCCCCCGTACACCTTTCTTCCCCGTACTGCAGACTTCTAGAATGCTGAATGTTATTCTCTCATCTTCTTAAGTATAACTACCAGCCCAAAATTGTTTTTGTTGCAGTTATTTTGGGGACAAGGAGTAGTAGTAAAAGATTTAAACCAAGTTACAACCCTCCGTCTTACCAAGCCCTTTTTTACAACGGTTTACCAAGTAGGGGGTGGTTACACCCCCAGAATTCGTTCTAAAGCACCCGATGCGCATGAGTTTGATACCAGTGGAATAGCTATTGTCCCCTCTCTTTTTTCCATTGATATAGTACCAACATACCTAGGATAGCGTCACAATGACGTCCATCCAATTCCGCGAGTTGGGACAAATTGGCATTTTCCACGAAAAACGAAATACCAATTTTTCGCTAAAAAACCTAGTAATAATTCTCGGATTTTCATGCGGTTTTTCCCAGCTCTAAATGATGGCCATATTGGCTAGTTTTTCATACATACCCATTTTTAGAGCCATGCTGTGCATAATATTTTCCAAAATGCACCATAAAATATCCCCTTCCCCTCCCCATCCCCCCTCCCCCCCCCCCCCCCCCCCACCCTTCTACTTTGACGGCATACCTAACACCCGTGAAGGTGCTACCTTCACCATTTTTTTTTCACTAAAAGGACCGGAATGGATGAGAAAACTTACCTAGAACTTTTTTTTATTTTGCGAAAGTTTATGGCAGTTAAGCGTACCGCAAAGCTAATCACTAGGTGGGGTGTAACCCCCCCCCCCCCCCCCCCCCCCCCCCCCCTCTTTGTAGACGAGGGTTAAATCCTGCTTTGTCCCCGTAAACGGCGTGGTCGATTCACTAAAAGAGCCATTTTTATTTTCTTGTACTACTCGGGTATCCCGACGTCACCGACCAATATGTCTGGCCTACCGCTTTAATGACCAGGGAGCAAATAAAAAAAGGATGCCCCGGTTTTAACCTAAATCGTTTGTTTTTCCGTTGAAAAGACGAACGGTTAACCTACCCCATTCGCCAAGCTGTAAAACTGCATTCATATCTTGATAAAAATGATTATAGTCGGATGTATCTAACTTTACAGACGGGGTGAGGCTAGTTCAGACCCGAAAGATCACGATCCCAAGGCCACCTTAACTTCTAGGGTAGTCAACGTAACTGAAATGGTTAAAACAAATAGGTATTGTTTTTATTTTAAAACACACATACAAACAGATTCTCGCGCGTGCGCGCGGCACACCCCTCAACGGACCCGGTGACTTGCCATTTGGTCTAATCCCCATTTGTCTAATGCCATTTTTGGTCTAATAAAACTCCAATTGGTCTAATATCACATTTAATCTATACCATTTAGGCTAAAAAACCATTTAGTCTATGCCTGTATCTAATATCCTCTGGTCTAAAACTCATTCGATCGTCTAATATCCATATCATCTATAACCGAATTGGTCTAATTCCCAATTGATCTAATACCCATCTGGTCTCATATTCATTCGATCAATGCCATCTGGTCTATCATCCCTTGTCTAAACCCATTTGTGTAAATCCTCTGGTCTAACATCCATTTGGTGTATATCCTTTGGTCTAATATCCCTTTGGTCCTAATATTCATCTAGGTCCTATTTCATTTGGTCTATACCCATTTGGTCTAAGTGTTGCCCTTTTTGTTTTTTTTTTTTTTTTTTTTGGGGTCTAATATCCATATTTGGTTCTAATGTTCATATGGTCCCAATATCCCATTTGTGGTCTATATCAAAATGTGTATCAACAGAACGCTCATTTTCTTAGCTGTTATTAATTTAAACTACAAAGATCATTCCCATAGGTTAGGTATCACAGAAGCGTACTCTTTTGAATACGTAGTCGGTTTTGTGACCTGTCCATGGATTCACATTAAAAATCCATGCATATTAGCAAAGTAAATCAATGACCAGAAGAAAATCTGGCTATTTTTCTGAATAAAGAATTATAAATTGCATGGGTTCACCCCGCAAAAGATGTCAAACCTTCGACAACCTTCCAGCTTAATGGACAGGAGGAGATTTTATTTAGGATACGAATATCTCTCAAACTTCACTGGATCGATGTGTAGACCACTGCAAAGAACGTTCGAAAGGTTTAGGGACAAACAAGTACAAAAGAAAACAGCAAAACTGGTTTTGAACTTGCCTGACTATCGTAATTGTCCCCATAGACACACCGTGCTTGACTTTCTGTCGTGCACGACAGACAGAAAGTACTACTCATCATATATTACATAAAGGACGGCGTATTTGGCTTATTCACTGCGTGTGATCTAATACATGGAAAGCGTTCCAAATATGCAAAAAACCCGGGTTCGAAAAAAAAATTGGGGGCTCTTTATTCTGGAAATCTCCTCAGTCCTCGTTAGGCTTAGTAAGTTAGTTCAAACATGTCACATATAAAGCCACAATCAGTCATTTTTCCCCCAAATTCAAAATGCACATTTTATCTCTAAATTGCTGTGGTAGGTATATCAATACCTTATAATACTTTACTTTGTTAAAAAAAACAGACAACATAAAACATTTTAAAGTGGTCTTGAAAGAATTGTTCATTTACGACTGTTTTGTTGACATTTTGAAGAAATCGCTGACAGTGGCTTTAAAGGGGTTTTGAATAATTTTGCTATTGTCACAGGCTTCACACCATTAGCACCACTAATTAACATAAACATAAAAAATTGCGATCGCTGGGTCATCTGCATTTCCACATTCAGTTTTAAATGGGTATCCATTTAACTTATATCAGTAAATCTCATTGTGTACAAATCACTCGTCATTAGAATATTTAAAATATGAACTGTGGAAATAATATTTAAACAATTATGGCCAAATTGGTTTACGATTTATTTGTGAAATTACTACATACTAATTTGGCATAATAGTTTATATAAATGTATCTAACTACAATTGTAAATATAACATGGTTAATTTGATTAGTTTAAATGTGTTTGGTTTACGGGATATAAAGAAAAAGCGTACGTACTACGGTTTTTGATTGGTTTAAAACGAAAAAAGTTGTGATGTCGCAATACTACAGGCGGCCCTATGTAATTTGAAAAGGATTGTCTGAATGGTCAAAAGAATAATAGGGAGGTTTAATATTTGGAACTCACGGTTAGAAATAGAAGTCAGGGGGTGCTGACACTTATTAACCAGAAGAAAAGCGACCATTAAGGCAGAAGAAACACGTTTAAAGTAGAGATGGGCGATTGACTTGGGTAAAAGCAGAAATCAATGATTGATTGGAAACTTGAAACCAAATAATGATATGGAATATTTATTTCTCCAAACGCTTCCAGGACGGAAAAAGATATCTCGATTTTTTTTTAAAACAAAGATTTTGGATACGGAAATTAATGGATTAAATATTTTAGGTGGGATTTTAATACCGTTATTTTCAAAAATTGATTAAAAATAGGAGAAGTGCAACATGGCTATTTTAGGCTTGAATGTGCAAACAAAATTAACTGAAATCCTCAATGTTCCTTGATCTCTGTTGGATGAATGGCCGGAAGGAAAAAATGGAAATAAAAACGGTTTAATGGAGTAAAAAACATCAAATGTAAATCGACATTAGATTATTGGTTTATAACTTGTACCCTTGAAAACAATGTGGACAAAATAGACATATATCCAAGCTTTTGTTATGACCATATGGCAATGAAATGGCAATTTTCAAATACGAAAAATGAAAAAGCGGTTTGGTACTGAAATTAAAACAATAGTTTATTAGACAAGATAGAAGACACTAAGTAAATGATGGTTATAGAAAAATAATCAAAGTGTCATATTCTGAATATAAAGATCAACTTAGTGATAGACAATTATGGGATTTTTGCAAAAATAAAATAAGAAAATTCTCATGGATTTTGCAAAAGGTAGTAAAGGTAAAAAGCAAACACAATTTATTTGGAGACAAATTGAAAAAGGTATATGAAAATATTATAGCCGCGATCTGATATCATACGCCATACCAGGGAATATGAACAGAAAAACTAAGTATGATTGCTTTGGTATACCATAATAATAAAAGTCATAATTATTAGAAGGAAGGACACCTGGTCCGAAGAAGGAGAAAAATGTACGTCATATTTCATGAATCTGGGAGAAAAGAAAATATAACAAAAAGACCAATACATAATCCATAGATAATGCTGGAAAACAATGTGACAAATGAGGATGACATAATCACAAAATGCAAGTGGAGTTTTATCAAAGATTTATATAAGAAAAGGTTGTCACTTCCAAAGTATGTTTGATAAATTGGTTAGAGAAGGAACATACAAATGTTTCTGGAAGAACAAAAAAAGAATTGTGAGGGATTTGCTCAAGCAACAAAGAATGGAAGATTGCACTTAAACAATAGCAATATAAGAGCACAGGGTGTGACGGGTTAACAGCAGAATTTTTAAACGTCACTGGGGTTTAGTCGGTCAACTGGTGGTAAATTCTTTTAATAAGCATTGTGAGATGGTGTGAGCTTTAATCATCCCCACCGACCGGGAGTTATTACTCTAATCCATAAAGGTAAAGCACTTTCCAAGAAATAAACTAAGGGGTTACAAAAAAGATAAGTTACCCCTAAACATTCGAGGACATTTGTGCATAACTTCACTGAGAAATGGGATGTTAGAAAATTTTAAAAATTTTTAAAGATGAAACATTTGGCTCTGCGACAAAAGTCGTTGCTTTTCAATAAACACTTGGCATCAACACACACTCGCTTTTTCCAAAAAACGATGGTGTCAGAAAAGTGCACTTTACCGTATTAAGGTCTAAAGTCGAGAACATTATCCACAATTTACCAACATGATTTCGTTTCCTTCTTATATTCTTTGCGGTCTGAAGTAAAAAAGCTTAACAAACATTACAAATAAACAAACAGACAATAATGCAGGAAAAAAAAAGAATGTAGCTTTAAATTCACAGTATCAATAACGTCATTTTTCTATGCTATGCCTATTTCTTATGAATGAAAGAGGTAATGTTTGAAATGACTGTTTCAAATCAAAATAGGCTTAATTGTGTGCCATTCAGGTGAGACTCAATAGTCACCGTTTCCGTCATCTGCACTGGTGACATTCATTGTAGTGTTTACACATGTGTTACCCAATTTGATTGAGGTTCTTTTGATGAAGTCTGGTTCCATGCTCCCTGGATACTTCCACCACCTTGAGCCGTGATTGCGTTCTCCTTCTGTGTCGATCTGCTTCACATTTCACCTGTGTGCTTACACAAAATCTCATTAGGGTTTTTGACTGTAATTGTCTGTGTGTTTATTTGTTTGTATTGCGGTAAATTGTTTTAAGCTTATTTTTCACACCGCAATTTTTGCATATAAGAAGGAACTGGACATCGTTGTTGTAAATGAAATTTCTTTACTCAGGCCTTTGAATACGGTAAAAGTGCCAATTGTCTGACACATCATTTTGGTAAAAGGGAATGTGTGTTGATGGCCAACAGTGTTTTTGAAAAAGCGCGAACTTTTGGGCAGAAGCCAAATGTTTTCCTATCTTTAAAACTTTTTAATTTTCTAAACATCTGTTCTAAAGTGAAGTTATGCAACGAAATGTCCTCGAATTTAATTGGGGGGGGAACTTATCTTTTGGGAACCTGTGAGATGGGAGACAATTAACTCTCTTAAATATAGATTACAAAATAGCAGCAAAGCATTAGCATCCAGAATAAATAACCGTTTTACCCTTAGTCATTGATACCGATCCAAAATGGTTTCCTTCCTAATAGAGGAAGCAAATTTCAGTATTACGTTATACGAGGACATTTTAAGATACACAGATTAAAAAAAGATATTGAGGGAGGGAGCAATTGATATGCAGTGATTTTCGAAAAGCATTTGATACAATCAAAAGAGAACTTATTTTGTATTCGTTGAAACAATTTAATTTTGGTTGACGGTATAATTAAATGATAAGAACCTTCTTAGAAATACAAGTGAGTGTATATTGCACAATGGCCATATGTCAAGCTTCTTTCCACAAGATGACGGTTTAAGACAAGGTTGCCAATTTTTATCACCGTATATTTATTGTAGCAGCGGAAATTATGGCAAGTAAACATAAAGACAATCGGTTAATAACATGGCCTACAAGTACCATTTGAGCGATTATGAATTGAAGGAAGTAAAAAATAACCCCAATTTGTCAAGACGACACAACTATTGGTGTGAGGGGATGATCAAACGATAAAAAATGTAATAAGAATACTTGAATATTTTTCAGAGGTATCAGGGTTATATCTAAACAAAGCAAAGTGATGCTGTTTGGATAGGGGCCTGTAAGAACTTAGAAAAAAGAGTTGAAGGTATAAATGGAAATTTCAACCCAATAACAATGTAAAAAATTAGGGTTGTAGTTATTCCTTTGCATGACATAGAAAAACTACTGTAAACTGGGAAGCAAAGATTGGAATTGATAGAAAGGTCGATCAGAAGCATGGACCATGAGAAATCTTTACCAATGGTTGGGAAGATATTTAATACTTAAAAGCTTTTTAGCTTCAACATGTCATTTATTGGATCTATAATTGACCTGCCTGGGATTTCATACAATCGTATAAATAGCTTATCTTCAAATTTGTGTGGGGAGGTCTGAAAAAGTAAAGGACACATTGCTAAACGATTATTTAAAATTCGGGTGTGGTTCTAAAAAATGCTTCGATATAAAGTTCTTTTTGGACTCATTGAAATTGATCTGGATAAAAAGCTTTCATCCCCAGAAATTAGTGCTGGACACAAATATTCCCCGATTTTTATTACAGAAGACTTATTTAGATATAAATAATATTTAAATGTAATTGTGAT
This sequence comes from Ophioderma brevispina, assembly GCA_023653785.1. Classification (NCBI taxonomy): domain Eukaryota; kingdom Metazoa; phylum Echinodermata; class Ophiuroidea; order Amphilepidida; family Ophiodermatidae; genus Ophioderma; species Ophioderma brevispina. Next base: position 45,979 of record JAMKCH010019372.1, on the reverse strand, counting down.
TTTAAGAATAAAGATTGAACCTGTAAAAGTCACGATAGATAAAATGCTACATTCTATCGTAATGTGATGAAAGTTTGATTTACTTAAAAATGTTAAAAAAAAAAAAAAAAAAAAAAAATTGGGGGGAGCATATAAGTTGGGATTAATGAATGCGTGTTAGTAGAGGCAAAAAACAATTACCTTAAGAATGGGCAAAAAAACTAGGCATTTATATTTCTTTCAGAGTTATTCAATGAAAATGGAAAATTTTGGTTCCTTTGCTGAAATAAATCATAGATTTAAGCATCAAGCGAATGCTTTTGCAATACATAGTCTTAAATCAAGCAATTCTATTATGTGGAAAAATAACAAGATGGAAAACTTCTACTGATGATATAGTGGTTACCATGAAAATGATTCATTGACACTGAACATCATGGTACATCAAAAATTTAGCGGTATGCAATGATTCCAAAATAAATCAAAAACCAAGTTGTGAATCATTGGGAGGAGAATATATTCAGACCCATCAGTTTTGGCACGGGGAACAAATTTGGACCGAAAAAAATATCCAAAAAATAAAAGAACCACTTCTTAGGACATTGGAATTGGGAAAATATTAGTAAAATATAACCCCACAAAAATATTTCTCCACAAAATAGTAAAGAAGACAGCAGTATTTGTGAAACTTGTAATGAAATAGGCTACATTGAAACATTTTCTTGTTCATTTGTAAGAAAAGTTAACAGGGATGTGGTCAGAAGTTAACAAAATATTATCTAAACCATTTAATAGAAACAATAACTTGTTACAGTATAGATGATTGTTTAGGGTATCGCCACAAGAACAACGGAACTAGAAAATATAGTATAAAATAATCAGTTTTGGGTAAAGTAAATTACAAATACCGATATGGAAAATCTGGGGATTTGAAAGTTTATTATCGAATTATAGTACGAAAATTGTAAAATTAATGAAAGAAAATGTACTTTCATATGTACTAAAGGGATCCCCCGTAAGCGTAAAGTTATTACATAATGTTTAAACTATAAGGTTGAATACTGTTATTAACTGAAAATATTTTTCTGTGTATAAGAATGAGAAAAAATATTGTGTAGAAGATGTAATATGAAGAAAAAGGGTTGTTCTGTATAAGAATGCGAGAAAAAATATGTGTTGTAGAATATGTAATTTAAAGTTTGCAAATAAAATACAAAAGATAAAAAAAAAAAAAAAAAATATCACATTTGGTCTAAATACCCATTTGGTATAATGCCCATTTGGTGCTAAGATCCATTTGGTCTAAGGTCATATGGTCTAATATCCATTGGGTCTAATATTTATATCCAGATACTTTATAGCTTGAATCAGATGATCAATTTTTTTAAAGGACAAACACAAAGTAGGGCAATTTAAATAGAAAAGTAAGAAGAAAAAGATATAAAATAAGTGTATTTTTACCGTGTTTGAAAGGCATCGATTTAAATATTGAATAATTAAATCTGTTTCCCTATGTGACACCCACCTTCATACAGTTATGGTAAGATGGACATTCCTGTTATAAATGATCGGCTTTGGAAAATTTACTAACATTTGGGGTAGACGTTTCATATAGAAGTCCCCATTAATGCAAAATGAAGGTAATACAATTGATTCCGTCATGCGCTTAATGGCGTTGTGCAGTATGCTTGACGGAATGAATGGCAAAATCTCCTTTGCATCAGTGGGACTTCTATATGAAACCGTCTCGACCTCGGTGGTCAATAGAACGTTGCCGTTACGGTTTAAGTATTAGTGGAGTGCGTTATGGTTGTACATTCTGCTTTAGTTTTAGTAGGGGTATAAAAATCAGAATAACTCTAGAAGGTTTGGGGAGAAGGTTTGAAGAGGTTTTCTATAGGTTTTTTTTTTCAACACTATCGTGCGCGGCCATCTTCCAGGGAAAGATTTAGAGACTAAAGGTATGATTTGGAACGGTACTCGCTTTACGACGAATTGAACCCGCGGCGACACCATTATTTTACGTGGAAGAACTCGGCCTCGGCTCGTTTGTTTTTTTTAGTTTAGTAACTATATTGAAATTGAAGCTATACATTAGCAGTTAATATTCCAAAATGTGTAAAGGTTGTTGAATTCGGAAACCGTACACATACTTTTATCCTCCAACTAGTCAATCACTTCCAAAAGTCGGATCATTTATTTTCTTTGATGTAGTTCCGATGTAGTTTGGCATTAAGTAAGAATTAAATTCGGTTTTTTCAGAAAATTGTTAATCAGGCGAGGCGTGATGCTGGCTATCCCTCTTATGTAGTGCATTTATTTCCTACATATACAGTATATTCACATAATTACAAGCACATACCTATTATAAAATAGATTCGGGATTACAGCGATTTGAACATTGTGATAGCTTTACTTATCACACATGGCATGAAAAAAAACAAAAAAAAACAGGTGATGTCAGATATAAAACCCATATTGACTGCCTATTTCGTGCAACAGTAAAAATCACTTGATCAAAGCACTAATGTCCATTACACTCGGCTTCGCCTCTGTACATTTAAAAGTCAAAACTTGACCTCGTCATACACCCCTACTATTACACTCTCAGGCATTCAATATTTGTATAATACTAACCCGACATAAAGAGAGTTCAAAACACAAAAATAGAAGACAGCTTACGTTGAAGAACAGAGACAGAGTTGAAGAAAAAAATAGTTTTTGCTCTCCAATGCATAAATATGAGATTTGAGATGCGACATTTACAACAAAAAAAGCCCAAAAATGAACGACCAACAACATTTAAAAGTTTGAAACAAAATTGTAAATGCTGAAATTTAAACAAATTAGCCACTCCAAGCAAACCAAACTCAGACAACCTATCAAGATATTCAACAAGCTCCCCAAAATGCTCTTTCCTGTAAAGAGAACACGAGTTACTTTTCTTGGAATTGTATCAATGTAACTGGTATTGTAAGGAGCCCAAATAACAGCACACTAAACCAGGTGGGGTAGTACAAGAGCCCTGTAAAGATTCAAAAGAGCAGAGAAGTGCATATTCCTAGTGCACCAGATGAGGAAACTAACTAGTGGAGACATTTTGTTGAACGTAGAATCAATTAGTACAGAAAAAGAAAGATTAGAAGACAAACATTTACCGAGCAGTTTAAAATCATCAAACGTTTGCAGAGTTTTGCCACCATGTGAGTAGTTTGTCCTAGCATAAGTTTTAAATCTAGAAAAATACATGGCTGCACACGTAAAGGCATTATTAGGAAGTTTGTTTTGGACAGACCAAGCATAAAGTTTGTTTGAATCATCTTGCAGATTTATATGGTCACTAGAAGTCCATATAGGTATTACCAATGTATGGTCATCTGCAAATTGAAAAAGGAAAGGAGACATATCAAGAACTATATCACTGACAAAAATAAGAAAAAGAATCCGTCCAAGCACAGAACTCCACCCTCATACGTAGGAAATATTACCAGATAGAAAACTACATCATGTTGGAACATTAGACGAGTTGTCTTACCACATACAGGGAGTACAATAGACCAATTCTTAACCACGAACTCTCAGGGAATCCCTTTTATTCTTCACCCTGGGCCCGCAGGGGGCAATTACCTTAAAGGACATGGAAAATAAAATCAACTCATTTGGCACATCCTGTTAAAGTATATGTTGAACATGAAACGAGTAGAAAAGTACCAAATGCATGGGACTGCACCCCCTCGTGGAAAGAGCCAGGACTTGTCAACTGAAATATTCTTTTGGGCATATACTCCGTTTGCCTGATGACGAGCCTGTTAAAGAGTATTAGGCCCTCAGCTACCAAGGTTTTATTGCCCCGTCGGAGGTCAGAAGGCTGAGATGGTCATTCTTATCCAACATTTTCCGCTGAATCCGAGAATCGAAGTCTTGGATGCAGCAGCCGCCGGGTTGTGGGTGAAATTGACTTTTTTACTATTTCAGTCATATTTTTGAAGAAAACACCTCAAAATCATGTTTTTGTCATAAAACCTTTATTTTACATCCCAGGAGAACGATTTTTGTATCAAATGAAAGGGCAAATTGTACTTTATTTGTCCAAAAAACTATACATCACTTTATCTGATTTGTTAGCTACAAAAGGTAATAAAATCCAAATCTGGGGCAAAAAGTGCATTTTGACATTTTTTCAATTAACACCTCAAAACTCCAAATATTTAGACTAAAACTGAAATATATTGATTCAGATAGAATCTCTGGACACATTTTAAAATTTTTATCACCATATTAATGAGACCAATTGCCATTTGTCTTTATGAAAAGAATGTGTCAGAAGATCAAAATTTGCCATTTCTGAAAAGATTCTATAAAATAACCTTTACATATAGATGTGGTCAAAAGAAGAAGAAAGAAAAACTGCCAGGAACACCGATTTTACTCGCCATTTTGCAGCTTTAAGTGGTCTATATCTTCAAATGTTTGATCAACAGAAACGCTCATTTTCGTAGCTTTAATTACTACAAATGTCATTCCCATCGCGTTAGTATTCCCGAGAGTACTCTTTGAATAAGTAGTCGGTTTTGCGACATGTCCATGGATTCACACGTAAAATCCATGCATTTAGCCCCAAGTTAATCAATGACCAGAAGAAAGAAAATCTAGCTATTTGAATACAGAATAAATTTGATGGGTTAACCCGCCAAAAACGAGTCCAAACCTCGAAAACCTTTCCAGTTAAAAGTGACAGGAGAGATTTTATATTAGATACGAAATCTCTCAAAATTGCCACAGGATCGATGGTTGAACACCTGCAAAGAACGTTCCGAAGGTTTCTTGGACAAACGGGTGCAAAAGAAAAGCGCGAACCTTGTTTTGAAATTCCTGACTATCGTAATTGTCCCCATAGAACACCGTGCTGTGACTTTCGTCGTGCACGACAGAAAGTACTAACTCTCATATTATTAATAAAGCGGCGTATTCGTATTTGGTTATCAATCTTCAGGTGTGATTCTTAATTTACATTGGAAAGCGTTCCAAATATGCAAAAAAAAAACCGGGGTCGAAAAAAACTGGGGGCGCTTTCTTTGGAAATTTCCTATTGTCTTTGAAGCCAGTAGGTTAGTTTCAAACATGTCATCATTAAAGCCACAGTCATTTTTTCCCAAAATTCAAAATGCCCTTATCTCTAAAGTGCTCGTGTTCGGTCATATCAATACTTTTATAATACTATTCTTTGTAAAAAACAGACACTCAAAAAAGCATTTTAAAGTGTCTTGAAGAGGTCATTTACGAATGTTTTGTGTACGAATAAAAATCGGATCCCGACTTTTATTTGAAACCAATGCAGATAAATCGTATTTATTGCAAAATACGGCGTTAGCGTTATACTTAGCCACTTGCAGGGTTTTTTTTCCGACAACCCATTTCCAATACAAAATGGAAAAAAATAGGGGACGCGATGTTTTTACATTTTGAAGAAATGATGTAGTGGCTGTAAAAGGTTGTTTTGACATAATTCTTGCTTTATGGCAAGGCTTTCACACCATTAGACACACTAATTTAAATAAACATAAACATATGCATCTCTGTCATCTGCTTTCCACAGCATTGAATGGGTTATCCTTGGAATCGCAAAACCGCCTAGCTCGGCCTATCTGTTTTGCTGATTATGAAGTTAAATAAAGCTTAATGTAAAAAGACAAACAAACTTTTGAGTTGATACAAAACATAGTTTGGGATGTATATATTATATATATATCTATAAATATACTGATATATATATATATTTATAGAGAAGATATATAATATGATATATATATATATATATATATATATATATATATATATATATTTCATTAAGATGCACGTTATTTACCAGCCTGAGCAGTGCCCTTCTTTTGTCTTCCATAATCCAAACGGTTAATTAGTTACGAACTAAGGATTTTAACAGTTTTCTTAGCAATCACCATCAATCACGATATACTTCTCACTAAATTAACTAAATCAAAATTATGGTCTCAGGGTCTTGCTAATGATTGGCTACGGAGCTACCTCTCTGGTAGGCAGCAACAAAGTGTACTATTTCATAATACTCTTTCAGACCCAGATAATGTCACATGTGGAGTTTCCACAAGCTCGATCCGGGGTTCCGTTATTCTTTCTTTTGTATATTAATGAACCTCCTTTATGTAATAAGAGGTATATTTGTTTTGTTTGCTGATGACACCATCATTTATTTGCTCACCACAAACCGAAAAAAGACACAAATTAACAACGAGAATTTGCCGCATATCAACTGGTTCAACTTAAATAAACTTCGCTGAATATTAAAAAAAAAAACTATAATTTTTTTTAAAAATAAACACAGTAACAATACTCAATTTAAAACTAAACATTAAATCGATGGTACAGCATTAGCCTAGCAATCCGAAATACACCAACATATTCTAAATGTATATCTAAAACTCAATTGGTGTCATCCGCAACGTTCGTCCCTTTCTACCACATAAATCCTACATATTCTTCCTATTAGTAGAGTAGCATTGTTGCAATTATTTTTGGGGAATTGTGCCACTTGGTGATAAAAGCATGAAATTGGGCACATATTTAGGGCATGTCATAAGAAGACTTTTTCTTTTAGCTTTAAGGGGCATCACAGATTTGTCGCTGAGTAAAAGTGGCGACACCCAGTGTCAAAATGGCTGCATTACTTGCTATTTAATCCTCCAGAATTTGAGATTGAGTTGATAAATACAGTACTTATAGGCATTCAAGCATGGCATTTGATGCACATTGGATGTTCTAAAAAGAATTTCGACCCAAATGGGCCCATTTTGCCAGGTATCCCATGGCCGTAATGACGGCCAGTTTCCAAAATGGCCGCCATTAGCAGCTATTTAAATATTTGCATGAAATAAGTTATTTTAAAAACGTTTTTGTTTTTTTTAGGGATATTTTTTTGTAGAAGTGAAAAAAAGTTGTTTATTGAGCATTTCAAATTGGTTCATGACAACGTGGTGGCCATTTCAAGATGGCCACCAATTAATTACTCTGTTATAGTTGTTGTAAACTGTACCTTTGTTGCGTTATAAAGTCACAAAGTCTTCTCACAGGGTGGTGCCTAAGAATAGGTTTTAATTAAAAAGGCATAATTAGGTTATTCTGATTTAGCAGGGGGGTGTCACTTACATACATAGCTCCATGTGGCTGCATCAGTTTACCGTGTAGAAATAATGTTCATAATCTGTACTTCTTATGTTGAATGAAGAGGTATTTTTGAATACCCACAATAAAACTCAACAAAGCAAAACCATTACCCAGTGGTTTTGCACAGACTAATTAAGAGGCAGTTTTTTTTCAAAACTTTGAAATGTGATCCCAGCTGATCCAACTGAGGGCAACATTCTGACTACAACCAGTCTTAAGCTATATACATGTCAGACTATGGCATTTAGCAGACGTTTACATCCATTGCTGTACAAAAAATAAGCTGAAGAGAAATAAACTAGAGCGCTTTATGGTCTTGATGTATTATCATGTGCTCTTCTTAATGAAGGCAGCACTCAATGAACATATCAAAAGAGCCACCTATTCAAGGTCGGTTACTTTTGGGGCTAATGATGATTGCATCTCATGAGCTCCATGTCCAAGTGAATGTGAATGGGATGGATAATCCAAGGAAAGAGTATTGGGAAAAATTCTTCTGAACAACCATTCCAGAAGTTAGAAAAGTGTGCACCCCCCAAAACTTCCAAGTTGTGGTTGCAAAGAGGGGCTGCAGATGCAGGGAAAAATGCTTGGAAAGCGCTCTTCAGTGAAGCCTGTATGCAGACTGAATAATTTGCAACATTCAAAACATCTGATTCTGATTAAGATGCGCACTTCTGTGTGACCCTAGATTATACGGCAATTCTCTACTTGTAAAGCCAGGACGGGGAGGAGTATCATAGCACCCAGATTACTACATGTAACCACACGGAACCTTGCATGTAATGTAGTCAGAAATGTAACTTCTAGAGTGAAACTTACTGCGTACCAGAATGTCAAAAGATCTTGCTAAACAGTTTTTGCAGAATTTTTTTCACAAAACAAGATCAGGAATGCTGAATAAACAGTCTACATGATGCTACTACTGCCAGTCTCTTACTAAACTATGTCTAGAGGAACTGTTACCAGTTCACAACGTTCCCTAGATGCGGATCGATGTATTTCCTCAAGCGCATCAAGCATGCATTTTGTCTGTGATCCCGCAGCTGAAAAAATCCACCTCGGACACACCATCCTCTAAAATTATCGCCCTATATCCATTTCTTGAAGAAAGGGATTGAAAGAGTAGTAAATCAGTTGCAGATTATTTCAGCGATAATGATCTCCATGGTTCGATGCAGTCAGCATACCGTCAATTGCACAGTGCGGAGAGACTGCATTGTTACAGGCGCAGAATGCCATCTTGATTGGTCTTGACAAAAACAAGAGACTGTGTTAGTGTTATTGGACTTTCAGTGCACTTTTGACAATGTGTGACCATAAACAGCTCTTAACCCGGCTGAAGTATATGAAATAACTGAAAAAGCATTAAGTTGGTTCTTTTCCTACCTATATAGATGACCGAACTCAATCGAGATCGATCAAATTTGCTTCATCAGAGTTGTGGTCGGGGTTAAAAAAAGATTGTGGAGTTCCACATGGTCTGTTACTGGATGTATTGGCCTCATCTTGTTCTCTGCCGGCCATACTACAGGATATCAGTATGCCAGGGTGTTCAATTTGTCGTTTACACCGATGACAGCTCTGTCTTTCCACCATCATATGGAATGGGTTTTTTTTTTGCCATTGGCAGTAATCAGATCTTGATGTAAACCCAACAAGCTGATATTTATTTACAGGAGACAGAGAATGTTTCTGTTGGCTTTCGTTCTCATTCTTTACAGATCAGACTAGTAACACTCAGCCATCCATCATTGGAAATTCCGTTTTTCATCTGCAAGATAAAGCAGGAACATTGGTGCCATTTAGACTCATCATTAAGAACAAAAATATGTTAAACAAACTTATGCGAGGCTTTTGTCTGGCACTGGATAACGAAATTGGGTAATTTTGACGTACCATGAGAAAAAATGCACCAGTAGATTGGTCAATGCCGTGTTCAAGGTGGATCCTGCAAGTCCTTGCCCCATGGTCTCCCAAAAGGAGAAGAGAAGTGACCAATGTTTGTTCAGTGAGTTGTTAACAAGGCAGTGCTAGTTTGTTCCTAAATCTGTTGTCACGAACATAACATATCTTACCCACAAATGCATTGGCTTCCAATTAACCAGACCTCATTAATAATGATATTGGAACTTTTTTCTTTTGTCTTCTTAGTCCTTTACTTCCTCCACTCTGCTTGTCTTAGGACAGTTGTGTTCACAGATTAGGTAGGGTTGAGGCATCTGAATCCAGGAAAGATCAAGATTTCACCCATGTCACTGTGGGGGTAAATACACACAGATTCCTCACAGCTGATTTGATTGATAAGATGTTTCCCCATATGTTCTTAGTATGGAATACAGCTGGGTTGTCTTTCTCTTCTATCTATTGGTCACAGTATAATTATGTTTGAAAGTCTACTTAAATTTTTCTCTTAAGTTATTCTATAGTGGTATGATGTATATATAGTGTTTCACATAGAAGTTTATCTATTGAGTTTGTACTATTAATAATATGATCTAGGCCCAAATGATAAGCGTCATATACAGCAATACGAAAGAACATGAAGGGGGCTATCAATTTAAGTTACCTGATATTCATGCTTAATAATCTTGTTTGCTGTAGACTTTTACGGCCCCCAAAAAAATTAGAAAATTAGGAAAATGACTTCCACATGCACGGGCCACTGATGACTTTACAACATTGGGTAGCCATAATTGATTACACCAAAAAGTGGGCATGACCTGATTTGCGTCAACTCCCTGATTGAAGAATATGATTACTCTTGGGTATCACGGACAGAAATCAGCGCATGAAATCAACCTCATTGCGTGCTTTACAACAAAAAATAAGTAATGCGTTGCATTAGAATTATTTCAACAATATAAACCTAATTGCACATAATAATAATATGGTAATAATGAATAAGATCGTACCACAACAAGGACTCTGTGCATAGGATTTATGTAAAACCACTGGTAAAGAGAATATTTGCCTGCCATTGTTGTCACGTGTGGCAGCCCTTTCACAGGTATACCTGTATACTTGTGCAATAGTGTAATGCTCGTATCATTAGACATACCATAACATAATAAAGCCTCCATCCCATTGTGGAAATGTTCACAATCTTTGTGTTATCCAAATGGGATAAAACTAACAACAGCAATTCGAAATATATTTTGAGTTTGGTTTTATTCAGTCAGCAAATCAAAGATAAAACAAGCAATGTGACTATTTTTAAAGTGTCACTTGTATTAACTATTTACAGGTTGTATTGGCATTGCTTTGTAACAAAATGTCTTGTGTGTACTTAGTAGTAACATACAATCAATTGGTATTGATTGCCTATTTACAGGTTTTATTTTTCTAGCATTGCCGTGTGATAAAAATATGCTTTGGTAGAAAAAAATATGCATATTCAGTCGATTGAACAAATTGTAAAATAAGGAATTGGCAAGCCTTTTGGAAAAAGAACGCGCATTTTGGAAATGGCCAATTTTCTGTTACAGAATACTTTAACCATAAATAAATTTATTTTAGGCATTGCTCTGGGCTAAAAAATAATGTTTAGGTTCGCCCAAAAAAAACAAACAATACAACAGTTAGTCAATCAAAAGAGCTAAAATACCGGCAATGGCAGCCATTTTGAAAAATAGCCGCCATGTTTGTTACACGAAAAAATCTGCGAGCCCTATAGCCTAAAACTCCTCTTAGAACGGCCCAAACTGTGGTGCCAAATTTCATGCCTTTATCACCAAGGGCACCAATTCATGAATATCTAACTTACTATATAACTCCCTTGTATTACCATATTTCTCTTACGGTGCAATTTAGCGGGATCCCTCCTAACAATCTAGGCCTGATTCTATGTTCTGCTTCACAAAAGGTCTTTACCAAATTCTCTGGTAGCACACAATGACCTCTATTTGTACTCTGAAGACTCTTAAAAAATACATGGATATTTACAAATTCAGGTTGCATTCTTAAGGTATCAGCATCATAAACAACCTTTTACCAAAAAGCCTCATTGATGTGAAACATTTATTAAATACGGCGCTACCTGTTCATGATTATGAAACAAGGAATGTAACACCCAATTTCAGAACCTACTAAAACCGTGCTTGCTGTACACGTCGCATCACAAGGCCCATTACTTTGGAATATTATTCATACTCCCATTAAAATATCTTCCTCATTACTTTTTATTTAAAGCCACAGATTAAGAAATATCTTATGGTCGTGATTCTTCTTGATTCGGTATATGGTAAGTATCATGTGGTTACTATTCGCTTCGGTAATTGTGTATGGTGGATTACGCTCTATTTTCCCTGTTTGTATTGTAATGTATCTGTCCGCTTTTTTTGTTAATTCGTCCTTTGCCTCTATCACTTGTCTCTGTGTTATGTTTTGTCTGTTTAGTTTGTTGTTTTAATAGGTTTATGGAACATTATAAGAGGTCAATAATCATCATATTGATTGATTTACATAAATCGATTTGTTTACATTAATTCCAATAGATATGAAGTGGTATAAAGTTCACATTTGCATGTTTATCAAAAAAAAAATTATTACCAACAAAAATGGCGGCAAAAGGAGCATTGAAATAAACAATGTAGGCCCCATTCCAAGTCGAATTCAAGATATTTTTAGTTATGGTTTTGTTTTCAACACCGAAATAGTCAGTCATGAGATCTTTTCAAAAATTCAAAATGGCTGCTTAGCTGAGAGAAACAAATGGCAGTCCAAAATTGCGGTCGAAATGAGGTGTTAGAGTTTTCGAAGACTATTCGAACCATCAGAGCTCATTCCTTCTGAAAGTTTTCCTCGGGTAGCTAGCGCTCATTGAAAACAAGCCTTATCCGGTAACGCGAATGATTAGAGGTCTGGGCCGAAATGACCTCAACCTCTTCTCAAACTTTAAATTGGATGAAGCCAACTTGCTGATTTGGAGCCGGACGACTCAGATTGCGTGCGAGCAGCCAAGTGGTCCACTCTTGGTAAGCGAGGACGGGCGCTTCGCTGCGGGAGGGAACCGTACGTCGTTTAGAAGCGCCTCACTTTCCGCTCTGTCGCTCATAAGACCCCAGAAAAGGAGTTGGTTGATATAGACAGAGGACGGGTGGCCATGGAAGTCGGAATCTTCTAAGGAGTGTGTAACACATAGTGCATAGTGTCCACTGTCAACGGGCACGACCCTGTTGGCCCACCCAAACCTAATCTTGTGACATGAATCCATTCATAAGTTTGATCGTATGTAAATGATTCCCACTTCACAGGGCATCATCCAATCACTGACCAATGACATGCTATGGATGAGCGATTATCCACACACTGTGTGCATGAACATGGTGAGTAGGCCTGTTTTTTACACATGTTGGAAGCCTTGTTAGAAATGGTCGTTTCGGATCTTTTTCAGCACCGTATGTCAACCAAATTACACTACCTTATGGAAAATAAGATTATCTTGGTTGTCAGCTTCTACGAAGAGTATAGGTCTAACCGTTTGTCCATGGTGCCCTCTTGAATCTGCCCAGCAATCACTGGTGATATTTGCCATAGAGTTAACATTATGCCCTACCAAAATACCACTCTTTATAAATTAACCATTTTCGGATTTTTCTGAATGTTCTATCATAATAAAATTCACATATGTTATTGATGATAATATATTCTACAATTAGAGCTTCTACTAAGAAAATCCTTTGAGCACTTTTCTCGCAACGACGTGAGTTTTCTCATGTCCTATACGTTAAGCACAGAGTACGCATAACAGGTCATCATAGGCCTATTGAATGCACTATGTGCACAGTGAATAGGGAAAATGGACAGTAACTGCAAGATGAACTTACCTGCCGAATCAACTAGCCCTGAAAATGGATGGCACTGAGCGTGACACTCATACCGGGCCGTCGGCGGCAGTGCAGTACGTCCGGACGAGTAGGAGGGACGCAGTGGTGAGCAACGAAAGGACGGTCGAGAGGCTGCGCGGAACCGCCACTGGCGCAGATCTTAGTGGCAGTAGCAAATACTCAAGTGACAGCCTTGAGAGGCGTGTCGTGAAGAAGGGTTCCATGTGAACAGCGGTTGAACAATGGGTCAGTCGATCCTAAGACCTAGGGTAGTTCAGCTCTGAACGGCGGCGCGAGCCTACCTCGTTTGCGCTCCCCTGGTCGAAAAGGAATCGGGTCAATATTCCAGAACATGGCGGCGGAGCCCTCCATCATTTTCGAGGTCAGAGCTGCAAAGCTAGAAGAGGGCTCGGAGCTGTTGGCCGGAGCCCCGAGAAGAGTTGCCTTTTCTTTTTAAAGTGCAGGTTTCCCTGAAAACCGATGGAAGGAGATAGGGACCGCGCGGGCCTGAGAGCGCCGTGTCTGGAGTGGCGTCCGGTGGTGTTGCACCTGCCGGACCTTGAAAACCGGGGGACGAGTGTACACTCTGCCTCAACTCAAAGTCGTACCATAACCGCAGCAGGTTCCCTAGGTTGAAACAGCGTCTGGGCCGGGGCTTGTATTCAGGGCACGGGACCCTCAATTACATCCAGGTATCACTAGCTCTAGTCCCCCCAACATCCTTAATTACACTTAAATGACATAGGGTTTCACTCTCGGTGGTGCCCAAGGGAGGGGGGGTCAATTAGGAACCCCCCCCCCTAAGGAACCACTTTCCCGAAGGATTCTTTTGCACGAAATTCCTACCATATGTTGAAGGGTCATAAGACAACCCCCAAAATCAGCAATTAAAAAATGAAATTTGTTATTTTGGCTGGCCAAATTGGGGCAGGCAAACATTGTTTTAAAAACAAGCGAAAAATTGGGCAAAAAGGGGGAAATTTCAAATGAGCCTGCGCTTACATCAAACATTTGAAAATTAGTTATGTTGCTATCTATTCTAGGAGACCCAATTAATATTTAACACAAAACCAGAAGTAGTTAGGTTAGAGTTTAGGGAATCTGTATTTTTACGGGGTTGCAAAATACACTGCATTTTCCCATAGAGTATGTACAGTAAAGGTTTAGCAACATCCACGTTGTTGAATTGTTGTTTCAGCAATAAAGGGTATATTTTAATGTTACTAATAATTATTTACTTGCATTGTAGGTTGAAACTTATATCAGCAAAAAAAAATCGCTTTGTTCTTTGATTTTTAAAAAATATTCACAGATGACTTCCATGGTCCATCGGGACCCCCACTAAGCTAAAAATCACTAACGGCTTGCCGATTTTAATTTTAATATTGCCGGTATGAAAAGAAGCGTATTTAAAAGTCACGCTTAAAGCGGCCAGCGCCGAAAACAAATTTCCTTGAGTCACTAAAGGAAATATGTCATGATTCTGAATATTTGGAAAATTTGGGTTATGGATGGAAATCTTAAGTAACGTTTAGATTACATATAAATCAAAATAGTTGAAAATGCCACATTTGGTGAGTATTTGCCCTTTTAATGTTCCGCCCAATAGCTTACTCGAAAAACGATTCCGACAAATCACATCGCAGGCAATGGTGACGTCCAAATGATGACCATCCATAATTTACGTCGTTGTGACCAATACATATCGCAGTGTTGCCACTTAATAATAATTAAAACACAACGAAATGAAACAAAATGTGTCATTCTTTACCGATTTTTCTAATTTTATTATTACATTTCATTAATCCATCAATATTACAGGTCAGCAATAACAAATTCGGTCAACAGATGTTTTGCGTATCACTTTTGACGTCACGGGAGAGCAAATTGGGCGCTTGTTGATCAATGAAGCCGTGGCGAAAAAAATCCGCCCGTTTTCTTCGATTATGTCAAAAAGCAAAAAAATTTAACATGCCTCTATTTTTAATTGTACATCAAATTGTATATTTTTCCGGACATTCGTGATGTATGTCCATATATTTTATGAATGGAAGTCAAAAACTGAGCTTGACAAAAATCTTGACATATTTCCTTAAGTGTTAATGAATAGAAACGTATATTTCAACAAGATCCCAAATGCAAATGACTAGGCCATGAACGGTCGTGATTTAAACGGATCTTTTCGTGCCTCCAGCGCTTGGGATATCATACTTTCCTTCACTAAAAAATGTAAACTTTGTAAATCCAGGAAAAGCTGTATCCCCACATGAAAAGCGTGCACATTATTTAGAAAAATGAATACCATCTCAACTCATTTTACTCCCAGATGTTCAGCGACCAATATGTACACGTAAAACTTAAGCGAACAATCGAGCTAATGATATTCAACATCAACCTAAAAACACTTAAGATTCTCTTCTCAACAGTGTATGCAGGTCCATGTGTTTATCCTGCCCACCCTGTTGAAAAGATTTTAAGCTAAATCATGGGTTGTTATGACTTCGCCGTATTTAGCTCTAGTTTCTGTTATAACTTAAAGGGCCACATACTGACCTCGCTCATGATTTTTTAAAAATGTAGGTCGCTGTATTAACAATTTTGCCTTTATTGGTAATGATAGAAATAGGGTTTTAAAGACAATAAATTGCGGATTTAGGTTATGAACAAATAGGTCAGTCATTGCATGGATTTTTCTTTCATGAATTTGTCCCTTTCCATGTCTTTCGAAAAAAAAAAAATTATTAATCATATGGCAAAGTTAAGAGTGAAACACACAGTAGAATTTAAGATTTCTTTTATCGCGAACGAGGAAAGAACTTGCTAATGCGGCAAGGACATAACATTCGAAGTCTTTTCAACTGCGTGCACATTAACAATAGACCAGATGTAAAAGAATGTGAAGTGTGCCCCGGGCTGATTATTGAATATCATTAGCTCCATTGCTCGCTTGAGCATGTTGAGGTTATGTGTATATCCATTGGTCACTGATATTCTGGAAATAAATTGAGTGGACATTTTATTCATTTTTCTAAATAATGTGCACTCTTTTCATGTGGGGACACAGCTTTTCGTGGTTAAGATAATATTGTTTTAATTTTAGTGAAGGAAGTAAGTAATCCCCAGCGCTGGAGCACGAAAATTTAATTAAAAGGCCAAAATTGTATTATGTACCATGGCCTAGACAGAGGATGCTCTTCTGCCAATCTTGTGAGAAAATGATAGAAATCCAATCACGCATACCAACACGAAATTTGAATGAAAAAGGTGTCAATAAAAAAAGTTGCAGTAAATAGCATTGCTCCATTGTACTGGTTTGATCATGCTTTAAAAGGTAGAATGTCAATCCATTTTTTATCTAATCTAAAATTAATAGGATTACACAGCTGGCTTTATTACTACGGCAAGGTCTCGGGTATTAGCTGCTCAGTCACCAATACCGTAACAGGCGAGTTGGGTGGGGGTGGGGGTGATGGAGGGCAGGGGGAAGGTTGCCTCTGCAGAGAGCTTTGACCGGGAAAAAAACTGAAAAAAATTACGCTAAATTAGCCCTTTTTGCCTGCTCACTAAGAAATGTTCACCTCCAACCATGAAATCTGCCTCACAACCACCTCAAACCGGGAAAATCTGCCTCAAAACCGGGAATTTTCCCCCTCTGACAAGTGACCCCTGTTATGCCCGTGTCAGTCATGTTTCTGTTCCAGATTTAAACATGGCGGGTATAGCTGTTGCTCAGCGTGTATGGCGATTGATTGGCTTGACGAAGGTGTAGCAGTGAAAGAAGTCGCTCGACGACTGGGTTGTTTCCCAAATGTTACATTAAATTTGCATTTTCTTTGTCATCTTTGCATTAAAAGGTCTGCAATTATCTGTTAGATTACAAACATCCCTTTAGACAAGGAAACTTTTGTAAGGTAAAGTTATTAATTAATGAAAGTCTACCTTGCCTTGCAGGATCACTCAAAGCAGTACACTGAGGCAATGCTATTTACTGCAACTTTTTTATTGGCACTTTATGGGCAGAAGAGCGTCTCCTGTCATTTGCATTTGGAATTCTGTTGAAATTGTGTATTTGTATTTCATTAATTAAGGATATTGATGAGGGGAGCTTAGAACTTGTGATACCTGTATATATAATGACATGATAGTGGATGGAGAGATCAGTGCTGAGGGTCAAACTCCCCTTTCATGGAGTCACCACTCTATCCAGGATAAATATTAATTAAATAGTAGCAAGTTACCATAGATACCCTGCTACTAGTATCTGCAAGATAAGTGCGATATGCACTAATCTCGAAGACCTTCCTCCTCTAGAATTAGAATAATTAGTGAATTAGTGAATTGGTCCGGTCTTGGAGTTTCTAGCAGTGTTCCATGTCTGTAAGATGTTGAATGGAGAGTTGGAGAGTTTAGCAGCGCGTCGACAGAAAGGTCGACGAGAGCACAGTCTCTGTCTGCCGAGCTGGTGTAGTTCTTTGGGAGTGTTATGCAACAGGTGCTTTCTTGTCCAACAGAGCCTTGTTCACCAGTTTATGTGTGTGGTGTTCTCTCTGAAGCACTGCAGGTGCAATACCTAAAAGCACTGGTAGAAACAGCCAGTAATGGTTTCCATGGTCTCGTTGAGTATTGTTTCCAGCTTCTTTATGTGAGAGCTATTGCACCATGCTGGGGCGGCATACTCAGCAGCGCTGTAGACCAGAGCAAGGGCGGTGGTGCGTTGAGTGGATGTGCTAGCACCCCATGAATATCCAGCATGGCGGCACAGGAGGTTATTCCCCGAAGATACCTTTGCACATACTGACTCGAAATGCTGCCGATAAGTAAGCTGCCGATCAAGCTCCACTCCCAGGTTGTGCAGAGACGCTCCATTGAGGTTAATTTTGAAGCTGGCCTCTTTGGTGTTAAGATGGAAGGCAGTAGCGGCGGTCTTGGCTTAATTCAGCTTGAGTCTCCAGGTCTTGAGATATGCTGCAAGTTGGGCCATATCTGAATTAAGAGTACTTTCTACTTCAGTCCAGCTTCTGTCCGAGTGAAGAAGAGCAAGTAGGGATCACACTGATGATCTACACCTCTCCGTCGGGTCAGGGATAACCCTGCTTCTGGTGTCAGCGTAACCCAATACTACCTGTTGCGGGGCTCTTCCCTTTACTTCTCGGCGGCTTTACGTCCTAGGCCTATTGAACTCTCTCTTCAAAGTTCTTTGCAACTTTCCCCCTTTTTTGTAACACGGATTACCGGGGGGAAGGGTAGAATTCGTAATAAAGCACCCGATACCAGTAGATAGCTATGGTCCTCCTCTTTCCATTGATACCAAATAAGTACCAACATACCTAGTATGGCGTCACAATGACGTCATCAAGTCGAGTCGGCAAAATTTGCATTTCCACAGAAAATAGGCGAAAATCCAATTCTGCGCTAAAAAAAGTTTTGCAGCTCTAAATGATGGCAAATGACTAGTTTTACATAAACATAGAGTTTTAGAGCAATACAGTACATTTTTTTCGCTAAAATGAACAGAAAGGATGAGAGAATGATTACCTAGAAGCTTTTTACGCGAGCTCTTGGCATTTTAGCGCACCGGAGCAAAGTTCACCCCCCCCTTTGGTAAGACGAGGGTTAAAAGCCTAAGGTCACCGGCAACGGGCGCCTACGGGGCCTAACACACTCTATGGGATAAGAGCCTCCTTCACAAGGACGTGGGCTCCTCGTCCCTGGTTAGCCACGGCTTCCTTACGCCACATTTCCCGTATGCATCTGGGACGCAAGGATTCGCCGATGGGCTCTTTCCGCTTCACTCGCCACTACTGAGGGAATCTCGGTTAGTTTCTTTTCCTCCGCTTAGTAATATGCTTAAATTAAACGGGTGATCTCGCTCGATCTGAAGTCGAATCATAAAGAGATGGAGAATGTTCAGATGTCGGCTCTTCTGACAGCGAACAGGCCGGGCCGGCACACGACAGGAGCGCTTTTCAAGCCTGTCCGCCTCGGAACCATTCTGGCAACGTCGGGATTTACCGGTCGGAACACTTGCGGATTTCCCGCTGGTTCAGCCTCACCCGGACCGTCCAGTCACGCCGCCTCGCGGCACGGAACACAGGCGAGTTGTGGAGGAGGCGCCAGGCGAGTTGTGGAGGAGGCGCCGCTTTCTTTGGACTCCTTTAAGGCTCGTATCTAGTGTACTCACTCCACCCCGCTTTGCACGGGGTCAGATTACGGATGCGGTTGCCCTCGTATCCCGCGTCTGCGTGCCACCGCATAGGAGATTTCTCGTATTGGTAACGACCCTCAGAAGAACGAGGTCCGGGCCAGGGGGAACCCGGACCGCCATGTTTTTACGCTGGGTTCCCCAGGCTGCCGGTCTTCGTAGAGGCAGTGGGCAAGATTTGGTTTGCGATTCGAAGCGCCTACTCGCCCTCAACGATTGGCTGACGACTCGCCTCCCACTCTCGCCGGCACACGCCAGGAGCTACTAGCGGGGTAAGTGTTCCGAGCCTCTCCATCAGCTGGAAAGAGAATCGCCCCCGCACATTGCATGACGGGCTTGCTTGTGGTGGGAGATCGGTCAATCCATTCGGTCCCCGAAGAGAGTGCCCTCCACCGAGGTGTGTTGGGTTGCACCCGCCATGACCATGCTAAGTGTGTGTATGGGGGGAGGGGCTTTTGCCTTGGTCATTTCTCAAGCACGTACTGTTATATAAAGAGTGTCAAAAAAATTGACCCTGATTGTGTCCGCCATTTTGAAATAACATATATGTAATATATGTGGTATCGTCGGAAAGCCCATTTCATTATCTTTAATTTGCTGCAAAGATAATTCCAATCGGATAGTATAGGCCGAGCTACAATCTTTTGAATAAAGTAGTCAGCTTTTACCCCTATCCACGGATTCCCATTTGAATGCACGGCGGTCAACTAAGCAAATGATTCCCCCAAATCATGATAAGGGTATGTTTTGTCTATGTTTATGTCAAATAAAGCGGTATCTTAAATGTGTAAAAGGCAGTTTTTCTTGAAACACTTTCTTCAAGATGTGGCATATTTTGGTCTACAAATAAAAACAATACTTTAAATCTCAAAAGGTTGTCACCGATGTCTGTTCCTTCGTGGTATGATCCATTCAACTCCTCCAGAAACTGATACATGTATCAAGTTAATTTTATTTTCAAATGATTTTTATGAGTGATGAGGACGTAGAAACGTTAAGAGCGCATGCATCGATGGTAAATTATGACTGAATTTTAATTGCGGGGTTAAAAGAGCGTCACACTTATTCTGCAGTCAATAAATAGACCAATTTGCTTCTGGACACTGATTTGCTTCGCTGAACGTCATTCATTTTAAAGTGAATCCGTAGACACAGCGCAAAACAGACTATTTGATTCAAATGACTGTAGCTCGGTCTATACCTGACTGATGTGAATTATCTATGCAGCAAATTAAAGATAATGAATTAAGCTTTCAGGTGATACCACATGTGTTAGATATTTTTTTGAAAAATTCAAATGGCGAACACAATCAGGGTCAAGTTTTTTTTTTACTCACTATGTATTAATGATCCTTCCACAGGTTCACATACGGAAACCTTGTTACGACTTTTACTTCCTCTAAATGATCAAGTTTGATCGTCTTCTCGCCACAGGATCGAGCCGGCGAATCGGACTGACCCGGCCAATCTCACTAAACCATTCAATCGGTAGTAGCGACAGGCGGTGTGTGAAAAAAAATGGTAAGTCATATTCATTACCACGTCAATGTCATAAAATATGATGCAGGTAGAACCCTAGAAGCGAGCGGTCAGATAAACTTTCATTCTGTCATATTTGCCAAAATGCACGCAAGAAAACCCATAAATTACCGTTTGGAAATCCCAAATGCCCAAATCCAGCAGATCGTGTCCGGCCCCCCTGGTTTAAGTCGTATTTATTCTTTCTACTTCCTAGCCGAATAGTATGACAGCTTTGGTCAAAAAATGTTTTTTTGCCGTAATCCAACCAGCCCTGACAACATATAAAAAAATCAGAATTTTTCGTCAAGATCTCGCTTTTACCAGGGGGGAAGGACGCCCGATGTTCGATACTAGAGTTGGGATTTTGAAGGTTGCCAGGCTCCTGTGGAGCTCTATGGAAAAAAATCCCTAAATCGGCATTAATATGCCTGATTGATTCCTCCAAAACCACTTGATGAATTCATTCAATTTTTACCATACGGCAAGAAGACATCATTTAAAGCAATTTTGTTCTGCGAACTTTTAGTTCGTAGAAGAAATCTGGAGAAAAATGCATTTTAAAATTCAATTTTCACGCCATTTTAAAAATCCCTAGACTGCTGAGAACGTTATTTATTCAAATTTAGTCTCATTCCCATGTATATGGTGTCCTACCACGCCTATTGACTCCACGAGGTCCGAACACGAACGTATACAAACGCACACGAGACTACGGCGCTCATGCAACACAACGTATACCTGACGTATTGACAGGATCTGGCTCATATCGCACCACATTTTGCTCAAATTTCCTTTCCAAGACCTGATTTGTCACAGTTGATCGCATTTTTTCGTGAAGTTAAAGACACTATCAGTGATTTTCCCGGAAGATAAAAAATATTTAAAATTTGTAGGAATAGCTTAAAAGTGAAGGATAAGTCTGTAGGACTCCCATTAGGTATATTTTCCAACTGAACAGTTGACAGAAAATGAAGAAAACAGCAATGTTCATAGATATGAATCCACATTCAATTACACGTTGTAGTAATTGTCCGTACGGACAGTAATGACTAAAATATCCAATTGTGTCCTTATTAGGCTGCTTCCAGACTTATCACTTACAGGGCATGTTAGGACACCTATACTTGATTTTTGATGATTTCTTTTTTATTTTCTGATTTAGCAAATCACTGATAGTGCCTTTAACGTATAAGATTCGTTTTATGGGTGTAGCATTTTGCAGTAAACCGTTTTCGCAGAGTTATGACAGAAAAATGACAGTATCATGAGCCTTTAACACCATAGAATCTATATACATGTTTACTGGGCATTTATATAGAGTGCTAATTTTCCGAGGGATGCCAAATAAATCCGACCTTCCCCCTGGCTTTTACGTGTTAAACCAATGGCAACGTCTAAAATTAGGATTTCTTGGCCGCCCTTGTTGGCACGCACTTCATAACAAAAACGCACTTTGTAACAAAATTGTTATGAACTGCGTTAAGCTATCTTGTGACAGAACAAAAAAGGGACAACTTTGACGCACTTTGTAACAAAATTAAAAGTGATGAAATTTTCAAAGATATTCCATTTAAGAACATTACTCCCCACGTAAAAAAATTGTTACTAACTGCGTTAAGCTCTTAACGCAGTTCGTAACAATTTTGTTATGAAGTGCGTTTTTGTTATGAAGTGCGTGCCAACAGCCCTCCCCTGAAGAAATTATGAATTTAAAAGGGCGCCATCTATTGGTGAAATTTTATTTATTATTTTTATTTAAACATATTTATTTATCGTATTGTTTAATTATTCCAAGCTTTTTTAAAATATCAGCACAACATTATCATAGGTTTAATGTTAGAAAACAAGTACATAAAAAATAAATTTGCGAGAAAACAAAATATCCAACAGAATGGAGAATTAAAATAAATTCCTTGTTGAATATCGGACTGCAAATTAAATTACAATATTTTTGTCCGGTTCCCGTCGATTTTTATCTCCGTAGGAGTTAATGGTAAGAACGAAAACGGGGATCAAATGAGGGTCAGTATTTTTTTTAAACCTTTCAGACTATATAGATTTTCAATAGCTATACGCGTTAGTCTATAAGAGCTTCGCTTCGCGCTCGCTCATTATTTTGACTTGCAAGTTTTAGAGTAAATTACATATCTCCATCATGTACTGAATCATAAATAAAGCAGCAGTTCAACAAAAGTACACCAAACCCGTCATAAAAATATTGAAATAAATTGGAAATATGAGAAGAAGCTAAAGCTATTTCTGATCTTGTGAACTCCTTATGGGTATTGTCACAAATAAATAAAGCAAGGTTACTTCAAAATATTGTAAGAAACATTTACCCCATTTGAATATGTACACACACACTAAAAACGCCAAGTCTACCGTGCACCGACTAAAAAATGGGGTTAAAAAATATGACCACAAAAAGGGTCATTTCACACGTTTTTGACCACAAAAGTGGTCAACATTTTAACCCCATTTTTAGTCGGTGCATAGTTGACTCAAAACGGGGTCAAAATTGACCCGTTCTTGAAAATATTTTTAGGGTGTATTTTGAACAAAATCACATTAATAGAATAGACAAAGAAATAAAATAGCGTCCAAATTTCAGCCCCATATATCTGATTAATTATACAAAATTCACTATTTGAATTTTTGTGGAAAATTGAAGATAATTTGGGTTTTCAAATGAGTCTCATGGACTTGCTTTTGTCCACAAATTAGACTTAGGAAATACTGATATCATCATCATTTGAGTTCGAATACGTTAATAGTATTTTCGACCGCCATTTTGACTGCCATTTTTGGTTTCTCAGCTTAAGGAACTCATTTTGAATTTAGAAAAGTATCTCATTGGCTTTTTCGTGTTCAAAAACATATGTATAAACTGAAATATCATTGAATTTGGACTTTGGATAGGGGACCTACATTATTTGTTAAAATGCGCCCTTTTGTACGCCATTTTGGATTTTGAGGTAGAGGGCTGCCATATTGGATTTCAAAAGGTATCTCATTGACTTTGTCATGTCCCAAAACATATAATCATATAATTTGAAAATATCACCATAATTGTACTTGGAATACACTCAACCTTATTTCGGACCACCTTGAGAGAGGACAAAAAATGAAAGCAGATACGAGTAGAGGGGTTAAGGGTAGAAGTACTTTATGCCCGTCGGATTTGTCTGCACAGGAGGTTATTCCCCGAAGATCCCTTTGCACATACTTACTTTGCGAAATGGGCTGCCGTACAGTAATCTGCCGATCAGGCTCCACTCCCAGGTTAGTGCAGAGAGCGCTCCAATTGAGGTTAAAATTGAAGGCTGGCCTCTTTGGGTTTAAGATGGAAGGCAGTAGGGGGCGGTCTTGGCTTAATTGCAGAGGCTTGAGTCTCCCGGTCTGAGATCTCTGCAAGTTGTGGTCCAATATCTGAATTAAGAGTATCTTTCTACTAACTTCAGAGTCCAGGCTTCTGTCGTCGGCGAGTGAAACGAGCAAGTAGGGATCACACTGATGATCTACAACCTACACCTCTCCCGCGTCGGGTCAGGGATAACCCTGCTTCTGGTGTCAGCGTAACCACAACTACTACCTGTTGCGGGGCCTCTTTCCTTTAACTTCTCCAGGCGGCTTTATAACGTCCTACGGCCTAGTTGAAGCTCCTACTCTCACTCGTCCTCTCTTCAAAGATTCTTTAATTGGCAACCTTTCCTCGCCGCCCTTTCCCCCTTTTATTGTAACACAAGCGGATTACACGGGGGGAGGAAGCATTCGGTAAAAAAATAGAAAAGCATCCCACCCGGAACCTAAGAAAAAATAACAACTCCAGTAATAGCTATGGTTGTGTTGCCTCCTCCCTCTGCCTCTTTCCACATGATAAACTCATTCGAAATAATATCCATTCTAACTAGGCGACATCACATACCTAAGTATGGTCGTCACAAATGAGCGTCATCGAAGTCGAGTCGGCCAAAATTTGGCATTTGACGCACCAGAAATAGGGTTAAAATCCAATCTCTGCGCTAAAAAGTTTTGCAGCTCTACATGGATGGCAAATGACTACGTTTATAACATAAACATAAGAGTTTTAGATAGAGCAATATCGTCGTACATTTATTTTTCGCATAAACAAATGAAAAGACAGAAAAGGATGAGAGAATGATTGCCTCGAAGCTTATTTAAGTTTTTACGGCGAGGCTCTTTGGCATTTTAGCGGGGCACCGGAGCAAAGTTCACACACACCACACACCTTCACACATATTCATTTGCACCCAGCACCCTCCGAGCAACACTGATCACAACGCCCAACCACACCCCCAAAACCGCCCCTTTGGTAAGACGAGGTTAAAAGCCTAAGGTCAACAGCAAGGCAACGGCTGGCGCCTACGGTGGCCTACACGCACATCTATATGGGATAAAGCGCATCCTTCACAGCGACGTGGCTCCTCGCCCGTGGTTAGCCAGCGGCTTCCTTACGGCGGCCACATTTCGCCGTATGGGGGAGTGCATCTGGGACGCAAGGATTCGCCGATGGGCTCTTTCCGCTTCACTCGCCATTTTGTTTTGGGGGGGGGGGCTAACTAGATGGAATCTATCCTCGTTAGTTTCTTTTCCTCCCCTTATAATACTGCTTAAAATTAAACGGATAAAACGGGGTCATCGCGCTCCGCTCTGAATTGAAATTCATACAAGAGTGGAGAATGTTCAGATGTCTGCTTCTTCTGAGCAGCCGAACGGCCAGGGCCGTGCACACGACAAAGGATGCGCTTTTTCAAGGCCTGTCCGCCTCGGCGGCAACCATTCTGGCAAAGCGTCGGGATTTACCCGGTCGGACGCACACTTGCGGAAGTATCTCCCGCGGCTGGTTCGACCATCACCCTGACCGTCCGTCAGCGCCGCCATTCGCGGCCAGCGGACAGCACAGGCGAGATTGTGGGAGGAGGCGCCAGGCGAGTTGTGGAGGAGGCAGGCCCAGCTCATTCTTTGGACGCCTTTAAGGCGCATCGTATCTAGTGTAGCTCAACTCGGTCACGCCCTCTTTGCAGACGGGGTCAGATTAGGTGATGGCGGGTTGCCTCTCGTATCCCGCGTCTGTCGTGGCCACCCTGCCTAGGAGATTTCCTCGTATTGGTTAATCCCGACCCTCAGAAGAACAAAGCGAGGGTCCGGAGCCAGGTGTGAAGCACCGGACCAGGCCTGCTTTTTATAGCCCTGGGTTCCACCTCAGCGCTGTGTGGGGGCCCTGTCTTCGGTAGAGCGGCAAGTGGGGCATGATTTGGTTTGGTCGAATTTCCGAACAGCGGCCTACTAATCGAAGCGCCTACTCCGCCCTCAAATCGATTGGCCTGACTACTCGCCCTCGCCACTTTCTCGTTCCGCCCGGGTGCAGCAACAAGCTCCAGTAGCTACTAGGGCGGGGTAAGCTGTGTTTCCGAGGCCTCTCCAACAGCATGGAAAGAAGAATCCCCCAGCACTTGCATGACGGGGCTTGCTTGTGGTGTGGGAATCGTCAAATACCCACTTCCGGAGGTTTGTCCCCGGGCAGAGAGTGCCGCTCCACCCTAGGTTTTTTAATGTGGCATTGCACCACTGCCAGACCATGGCTAATGTGTGTTTGGGGGGAGGGGCTTTTTGCCTTGGTCATTCCTCAAGCACGTACTCGTATAGTAAAAGATTGTCAAACATAAACTTGCCTCTGATTGTGTCCGCCATTTTGAAACCTAACATATATGATAATAAATAGAGTGGTATCGTCGGAAAGCCGCATTTCATTAATCTTTAATTTGGCTGGCAAAGATACATAGGTCCAATGACAGTACATCTAGTATAACGAGCCGAGCTACCAATCATTTTGAATAAAGTAGTCAGACTTTTACCCCGTGAAAACCCCTAGCTCCACGGATTCCCTCATTTTGGAATGCACATCGGCGGGTCAAACTAAAGGGCAATGATTCCGCCAACCCAATCATGATTAAAGGGTAATGCTTTTGTCTTTGTATTATGTCAATAAAGCCGGTAATCCTTAAAATGTGTAAGAAGGCACGTTTTTCTTAGAACATTCTTTCTTCAACGTCATTGGCATATTATGGTGCTAGGCTACAAATAAAAACATACTCTTTTAAATCTCAAAAGGCGATTAGTCCAGATCTCCAAAACCGATGTTGGCTGTTCGCTTTCGTGCTTACTTATCGGGAATCCATTCAACTCCTCCGAAACCTGAGTACCTGTATCAGTTAATTTTATTTCAACATGAGTTTTTTGAGTGAGTGAGCGACGTAGCACGCGATTAACCATGCGCCATTCATCGATGGTCAAAATTATTGTGACTGAATTTTAATTGCGGGGTTAAAAGAGCGTCACACTTATTCTGCTGGGTCCTGGCAGCCATCTTATTCTCCTCAATAAATAGACCAATTTGGGTCTTCTGGAACACCTGATTTGTAGTCGCTGAACGTCATCATTTTTAAAAATAAGCTGCAATCCGTAGACATCAGGCGCAAAACAGACTATATCTTGACTTCCAATTGACTGTAGCTCGGTCTATATTCGCCTGACTGATGTCGAATGATCTATGGCAGCAAATACTAAAGCACATAATGAATTAAGTCATTCTAGATGATATTACCCACTTCACATGTGTATAGATATTTTTTTATTTAAAAAATCTCAAAAATGGCAACACAACTCAGGGTCAAGTATCTTTTTTTACTCACTATCTTATTAATGATACCTTCCACAGGTGCTTCACATAGCGGAAACCTTGTAGACGACTCTTTTACCTCCTCATAAATGATCAAGATTTGCGATCGTCTATCTCGCCAGCAGGAGTCGAGGCGCGGCCGAATCGGACCCTGACCTCCGCGGCGCCATCCTCACCTAAAACTCCATTCAAGTCGGTAGTAGGGCTCGACAGGCGGTGTGGTTGAAAAACAAATGGTAAGAAAAACTTCATGTTCATGGGTACCTTGGCCAACGAGGTTGCGGCCCGTACATACCTGATCGGCCGGGTCGTCCCTTCCAGAGGAGGCCCTACTTGGGTTTCACTTATCTACCCCTCTTCATCTCTCTGTTTCCCAGTTTTCGAAAACTCCTAGCACAGCGATCGGGCTCAGAAAACCTTTCATTCCTATGCTAGTTCATCTTTGGCCAAACATGCCACGCAAGAAAACCCATAAATTACCGTTTGGGAGGGTTATTACCGCTTTGGAGTAAAATTCTGCCAATGTGCCGCAAATCCAGTCAGATCGCCGTCGTCCCTTACCCCCTGGTTTAACGTCGTACATTTAATTCTCTTCTAATTTATCTCTTCTACTGCACTCACTGAATCCTAGCCGAATACAGATCTTACAGCTTTGGCAAAAAATGAATTTTTTTGGCCGTTAATTCCAACCAGCCCTGACAACATATAAAAAACAAATCAGAATTTTTCGTTCAAGTGACATCAGCTCATCCAGGCTTTTATAATAAAGCCGGCAGGGGGGAGGACGCCGATGTTCGATCCTCATACGATGGGATTTTGAAGGTTGCCGAGGCTCCTGTTGGAGCATCCTATGGAAAAAATCCGCTTCAAAAAAATCCGGCATTAATAGTGAGTGGCCCTGATTGATTCCTCCAAAACGCAACTTATCGATATTCATTCAATTCATTGTCGGCATAGCGCAAGTAACGACAGTCATTTAAAGCAAATTTTGATTCTGCAAGCTTATTAGTCTCGTAGAAGAGACATCCTGCGAGAAAAATCGCATTATGTAAAATGCAATTTTCCACTTCCTTCACGCCATTTTACAAAATCGCCATCCTAGACTGCTGAGCAAACGCTTATTCGTATTCAAATTTAGTTCATCATTCCGCATGTTATGCACTGGTGCCTCATAAACCGGCACGACCTATTGACTCCACGAGTCCGGTTCTTCGACACCCACATCAAACGTAATCAACCGGCACCGATACTACGACTCCTGCGCTCTATGCATACCACTACGTATAAAGAAAAGTCCGACGTATTTGACAGGATCTGTGGCTCATATCGCACCACAATCTTTGGCTCAAATTCTACTCCTTTTCAAGACCTGATCTCTGTCACCATTTGAGATCGCACTTTTTTTCGTGAAGCTCTAAAAGACACCTATCAGTTCGATTTTCTGCGCTCCGCTTCGGAAGATAAAAAAAATATCTTACACCAATTTGTGTAGGAATAGCTTAAAAAATTCGAAGGATAAGTCTGTAGGACTCGCCCTCCTCCGCATTAGGTATATTTATCGCCACTCGAACAGTTGACACGAAAAGGAAGAAAACGCAATGGTCATAGATATGAATCCACATTTCTCACTACACGTTGTAGTAATTGTCGTCGTTACGAGACAGTAACTGGGCGACTACAATATCAAGCCATACTGTGTCGCTTATTAGCGCTGCCTTCTCAGACTTATCACTTACAGTGTCATGTTACGGAGCACATGCCCCTATACTTGATTTTTTGCTGATTGATTTCTTTCTTTATTTATCTCCCTGATTTATTGCAATCAGCTGATTAGTGCCTTTAAAACGTACTAACAGACTTCGTTTTATGGGTGTAGCATGACTTTGCAGGGATAACCAGCTTTTCGCAGACATAATGCATCAGAAATGAAATGAACAGTACTCAAAATTAGTCGCCTTGTCCACTACCACTTAGACAATCCTAATTTAACAACGCCATACAATGTTTACTGTGGGCATTTGATATAGTAGTGCTAATTTCCGTCTCGCTGAGGGATGCCAAACTTAAATTCCGGCAAATCCCCGAACCCATTCCCCCCTGGCTTTACTTGTTAAAACCAAATGGCACCGCTATAAATTAGGATTTCTTCGTGGCCGCCCTTGTTGCAAACGACAACTTCTGCATACAAAACGCACTTTGTAACAACAAAATTGTTATGACCCGGCGTTAAGTTATCCTTGTGACAAGACAACCGTAAAAAGGACACGCACTTCTGACGCACTTTTTGGTAACAAAATTACAAGTGATTCTGAAATTATTCAAAAAGATATTCCATTTAAGAAGGCCATTACACTAAAACTCTACTACACTAACTAGCTTTCCCACTAAAAAAATCTGTTTACTACCTGCTTTAACGTCTCTTAATCACGCCGGCAGTATCGTAAGCAATTATTGTCTATGTAAGTGCGTCGGCTCAACAATACAGAGAGCCCTCCCCTGAAGAAATTATGAATTAAAAAAAGGAAAAAACACCAATAAAAACAATAAAATTACATTATTTATTATTACTTATATTAAAAACACATATCATTATTATCACCCGTATTGTATTAATTATTCTCGCAAAGCTTTTTTAAATATCAGCACAGCATTATTCATAGGTTTTAAATGTTAGAAACAAGTATCACAAACAGGCTCCGCGCCCCACTAAAAGCTACCAAACTATCAATCTGTGGGCGTAGCCAAACCACAATATTGCCAACAGAATTGTTATTAATTACACAAAATAAACTTCCTTGTTGAATATATCGGACTACAAATTAAATTACGCAAATATTTTTGTCCGTGTTCCGCTGTCTATTTGTATCATCCACCGAACCAGCCCTCCGGTAGGATGGTTAATGTGTCAAGCACACCCCGAACGTAAAACGTGGGCTCAACTGAGGGTCACAGTAGTTTCTTCTTTAAATCCTTTCAGACTACTATAGAATTTTCAATAGGCTATAGTCCGTTAGTCTATAAGAGCGCTTCCGCTTCGCGCCCATCGCGTTATGTATTTTGACTTGCAAGTTTTAGAGTAGATTACAATATCCTCCATCATCTACCGAATCATACATAAAGCCACGCCAGTTCAACAAAGTACACACTCCAACAACAACGACGCAACACCGTCATAAAAATATCGAAACTAAATTGGAAAATGAGAAGCAGTCTAAAGGCTCATTTCTGCATCTTTGTTAACTCCTTATGGAGATATGTGTCACACAACCAAATAAAGCAAAGGTAACTTCAACTTCAATATTATTTGTAAGAAACACATTTACCTTGTATAGCTCACTCCCATTTGCAATATTGTACACCCCACACTAAAAACGCCCAAGTCTAAGAACTACCGTGGCAACGATACAGGCCAACCCGACAAAAATGGGGTTAAAAAATATTGACTCGGCACAAAACAGGGTCCATTCTCACACACGGTTTCACTTTTTCCGACGCATCAAAATGTGGTCGACATTTCTAACCGCCATTTTTAGTCGGTGCATAGTTTGACTCAAAACGGGGTCAATCACAATTGACCGCTTTCTTGAATATACGCTTATCTAGGCGATTGTATTTTGAAGGCAAAATTCACATTACTAGAATAATGCAAGGCAAGCAAATAAAATAACTTCGTCCGCAAATCTTCACGCCCCATATACTGATTAACTTATAATAACAACAAATTCATCTATTCTGAATTTTTGTGGAAAATTG
Organism: Ophioderma brevispina; assembly: GCA_023653785.1. Classification (NCBI taxonomy): domain Eukaryota; kingdom Metazoa; phylum Echinodermata; class Ophiuroidea; order Amphilepidida; family Ophiodermatidae; genus Ophioderma; species Ophioderma brevispina. The sequence continues at coordinate 14,799 of JAMKCH010019372.1, read as the reverse complement.
AAGATAATTATGTGTTTTGCAACACATAGATGGGGCATGGACTTGCGTTTTGGTCACACAAATTAGACTTAGGAAATACACCTGAATATCCTCATCATGGTTGAGTTTCGAATAGACGTTACATAGTAGCTTCGACCTACCATGCCATTTTTCCGTGACCCGCCCCATCTTTTGGTTTGCCCTCAATCTTAAATGTAAGGCTTCATTTTGACATTTAGAAAAGTCATGCGCCACCTCATCACTCTTGGGTCTTTTTCGTGTTCAAAACATATTGCTATAAACACGACTGAAATACGCCCATTGAATTTGGGGACTTCTGGACTAGGGGACCTACATTACTCTGAGTAAATGCACCCATTTTATTAGCGACGACCATTTTGGATTTTGAGTGTAGCTACAGCAGGCTTGCCATATTGGATTTCAAAGGCGTACCACCCCATCATTAGGACTCTTGTCATCAGGTCATTGACTCGCGTCAAAACATATAATCATATAACTTTGAAAAACACTCACCTAATTGTCACTTGGAAGACACACTCAAACCTTATTTCGGGACCACTCGATGGGAACCGCCTCCGCCTCTGGACCACCCCCCCCCCCCCCTGAAATGCACTTTTGGGCAGCATATTTACCCGTATACAAATCCCGACCTGTATTTTTCCGTAATAATCTGCGCAACACAATTTGGCTCTATTAAAGACACCCACTTCTCAAACTAATAATTGAAGACGCATTTTTATCCTTTTCATCTGGGCATGAACTGAGTAGCCCAACTCGCTCAGTTATTTATCTAAAGTGCGTAGGATCTATATGGGGGGGTTATGATGACGGCCTGATTTGACTTTCGTAATTCTTTAGTCCCCATCAAAAATGAACCAAAAAACCCCTCAAACAGGCAGGGCATGTGTAATCTGTTTCCACTATTAAAAATCGGATGCGTGCATAAGTAGTGTGGTATCATACGTTGTGTCTAGCCTCTCAATCCACGCGTACTGCTGTCCTCCTTTCAAAACCTCTTTTGGGCAGGTACAGCGCTGTCACTAGACAGTGTAGGTCTGTTGGAAAACCCGTCGCTATCCTTGCTAGGGTACTCGCACTAATCCGCAAACTGCCCCAGTGTGCTATTCAGGCATGCAAGGTAGCTTGCGATACCCGCGGTAGATAGGCATATCTTTCTATAATTTCATGGCTATATTTTCGTCTACTCCCCAAACCTAGTGCACTACTTCACTGTTCCCCGCTATAGAAACATCTTCAAAGCACCCCATCCTTCCCCAACGTGAGAACTAGGGTTTTCAGTTCGCTTTTCCGGCATAGTAAACGCACAAAAAAAAACATTTCTGCTTCATGACTTTTTGTTTTTAAATGGCTTATAACCTCCTGCTAAGACCCCGCGCCCCCCAATTTTCAAACATAAACTTTTGTGAGAGTCTTTTTGGGCACAGTTGCATTGGTAAATTGGCAGTTAATACTATACCCTGTGAATGAAAGCTCGCAACTGCTTATCTTATGTATCTGCTAGAGAAGGAATTTCATTGTAATTTACGATACAATTGATCATCCGCCGGGGATCCCGATAATAACTTCAAACAGACTCTGGCTGGAAACGTCTCTTTCAAATAAATCAATATGAAATCAGGCCGGGATAAATTCGGCGACAAGGTTCCCTGTTTTGCCGGGATACAGTTGGGGCGCCAGAGCAAGCCCTTACCATAGCTTTCTTACATGCTGGGCGGGGTTATACGTTCTGTGGTCTGCCTCCACGGGAATATTACAAAGGGCTTTTCCAATATGAGGGCTAGATGACTCACTGACAATTCACCGGCAGATACAAAAGCAATTTCTCACACCGACTCAAGCCCGTGTGATGGAGGTTACGGTCACTGGCAAATCATGCCGAAGGCCAAATTGCGACGCGGACAAGAAACAAGACGTGTCTATAATATGGCTCATCATCCCATATAGTTGATTCAGTTTGGTTCACGCTGCGAGTCAAATGTTGGAGGTCATTATAGTGAGGTGTCGGGCAGTATTTTTTCCTTCTCATGGATCGGACAAAATGTGGATGTTTTCCAGTGGCTCCTCGGCAGTAAATTACAATCCCGGATATGCCAATTTTTAACACCGCATTAATCCAAAGATGGGATTTATCCTGGTATAAATCGTATCCGGCATACAATATATAAATGAAATATCCCCTACATGATCCGACGTACACCCGATGGTTTGGCATGGTCATTATCTGGAGCTATTCGTCCTTGGTCGAAGAAAAACACCAACCACTGACCATTTTTCACGCATACTATTTCGAAGGCATAGAACGATTTAAGGAAGCCGCCCACGTTGGATTTTTATGGCGCTATCGTTTTGCCACAGGAGCGGGGCCATGTTTAGTCTTTCAAACACCAAATTTTTTGAAATAGATTGAATCGCGGTGGTTTAGCGTTCTAGACCTGTAATGAAACAGACTATCGCGTTTACTTTTCAACATTGAAACACATTAAAATAACAGCTTTCCATTTACAACGTTTTTCCCTTAAATGTATAAATTTATCAAAATGGGCATGTACATTTAGTGCGCTAATATTTTATAAAATGAGGCTGGGATTCTTGAGAAATACTAGTTTTTACAAAAATTAAACATAGGAAACTTTGCATCATACAAAGAAGCGCATCTCGGTTCAGCACCCCTTGAAAAGTTAAACGCACTATATACTTGGCTGCACTGTAGCTCAATCCGGCGCGGGCAAAGTGGTGTTTCGAACACCGATTCTCTTACAATGTGATTGGAAACCTGGGCTTCGTAATTCAGGCACTGAATGCCATATTGGTCATCCAAAAAAGAGCCGGTGGTTAAGAGCCGGTCACTTATAGTACACAAAATTGTTCGCCATTGACATGTGGATAATGCGACATACAGACTATCAGAATCAAACGTCGTCCAATCAGTGAGCTCTGTATTTGCGAGTATGGGATGGGCATGTTCTCTAAACTAAAAGCGCGTGGTCACCCGGATACAACTCTGTTAAACCAGGTGTCTCTGGAATGGTATTGTGTTCGGTAGACTCAAGACCCGCCCGCGTTGCATCCATTCACTAATATACAAGTACTCGTTTTGGTAGGAGGGCAATCCATTGATAGAGATCAGTGGTTATCCCAGTTGGCGAACTACCCTGCGATAAACTAATATCTACGCTACCCACCCCCACCTTTCAATGTCCACGTTTTCATGGATTGTTTTGGTTTAAGTCCCCCTAGGCGCAACTTAAAACCTTTGTTTAATCCATCAAAATGATATCGCAACTACAAACCCCTCTATAACATTTTTCTCCCTTCATAGATCACTTGGAGAGTTTAGAAAAGTGTAGTTTTTGTTGGGCAATAAAAAAAATCTCTAAACGGAACTTCGCTCCTATGCCTTTTGTGTGCTCAAGCGAAGTTCAAAAGGATGAGGCTTGTGGCAAACTTGAACTTGCACGTGATATATGGCGGGACGCACTGGGATATTACTTTTCGTTCGCTGGCTTCTGTTTCGGTATTCTGTCATGCAGACGGCGTTGCATGGAGCAAGGGAATTAAACCTGTAGGTCTCTCCATGATCTGGTTGTACAGTTTGCGATATCTGGTCTCGTGCTAATAAATCGCTAGAAAAAATCTGGATTTATTTTCGCAATGAATACTCTCCAATGGCCATTGAAAACCATGTGGTACTTTTTATTTAGGGATATCTTACTTATATATCTCGTGGCGCCGACTAGATCTAATACACAATAAATCGCTTCTAAGTGACCAAAGGGTTTTCAATTCTACTCCCGTTAGTGGGGGCCTCAAAAGGGCTTCCCAACTCCCCCAAAGGAAACCACTATTCCCGTCACGAATTTTTGCAACAGGAAATTTATACCCCAACAGGTAAAGAGGCCATACCACATACACCACACAAATCAGCAAGTAAAATCATAAAGGCTTATTGATTTAGGCCTGCAAACTTGGGGCACAACATTGACTCTCTACTGCAAAACAGCTCAAACATTTGGCAAACCAACAAACGGATACAAATTCCAATGAACGCTTTTGTCACTTAGGCATAACAAAAATAAGGTTTGTTTGGTCGTTACGTAGAAAAAATATCAGGGACGGTCGGGTCGTGTTCCTCGGATTTTCTAATTTTTTTTAAGCTCTTCTCAATGTTTGAACACTCTAAAGTGAAACTATTTAAACTATTTAAAGGCTTTTCTTTTTATTCACTGAGATAGCAAGAATCTTATTTTTACAGAGGCCTTGTTGTAGCCTTTGCATTGTTTCCTTGTTTTGTTTATTTTTCGTCTTTGTGTTGGTAATTTTTTTGTTTAAATTGTTGAGACCGAAAATAACGGCGCTCGGTTCAGGGGTTCGGACAGGACAAGTCTTCGAAGCTTTTAGCAAAACTTATTTCATGTGATAATCATTACTCTAGAAGAAGCCAAATTACATCTCTTAACCGAAACTTGCAGTTTTTGACAATCCTAATGCATTTTTACGGGTGGTTGGCACAATACACAATACAACTATTTTCGGCATACACTACACACGTGTTTTACAGCAAAAAAAAACGCACGGTTTATTACTTACATAGGGCTATGGTTCTTCGATTTTTAAATACTTCTCAGACGACTTCGCGTTAGTCGCCAAGTGGAGGCGACACGGGCCCCACGTAATTAACCTCCTTATACCAGGGCTTGGTGTAAAGTCGGCCAGTCGCGAAAACTAATTTTTTGGTGTAAGGAGTCGTCATCCCCGTCCCCCCGGTCACTTGTGTTAATTGCAAAATCATTTCTATTATGACACAATATGGCGCTCTTTGTGCATTACATTTCTGAATCGTGTGAATTATCAACACTATGTCAAAATTTCCAAATTTTGGAATTGGGGGTCCCCCATCTTCCAACAATGTGCTGCCTCATTTCGGCTTTTAATAAATAAAATCCAATAAATGAGGCGTTCAAACTTATGATTTATATCATCATAATAAACAATAATAATTATCGATGACGACATCTATGAAGACAATTCGTCATGTGCGTGCAACATGCACAGTCGTGACCATCGCGATATTTTTGGCGAATTTGAGTTATTTGTTTACATATGAAAAAGTTATCTAATCAACTTACGCTTATTACTATCAGTGCTCCTCCCCATCCTCTCCGTACATAACGGATGGTGAACGCAAGGTGTTCCTTATGTTTGATCATCTATAGTGGTTTCCTCCAGACTAAAATTTTTCCGGGGAACACGATACCACCGGCCGTTTTTTTTGAAGTATCTTGGTGGTTCCATTACACATTGTAATTTTCTGGTAGTGGCATTTATAATCGCTTTCAGGCCACTGCAGACAACCAATCGACTTGTCAATGCATTTTCAAAATCGCAAATAATGGCTGTCCGTATGCCTTAGAAAATTCAAAATGGCGGGCCCAAAATTACCCTTTCCTAAACTACAAGCATGAGAATATGCACCAGATCAAACGTGTACCTAAGCAGTTCTATGTGAGTTTTAGGTGTCAAATCTAGATGATGTTTGGTGTAGCAAAGAATACATTTTTGTCGTTATCAAATTCAAAATGGCCGTCACAATACAAGAAATACACAAATGGTGATTGCCATGAATACGGCTAATTTGGCCAAAGTATAGATGATGTGACAAATACCCCACCAATCGTTTTTGATGAACTTATGTACATTTTTCTTCTACTCTTTCCTTGAAATACTCCCTCTTCTTCTACAATACTTCTTTTGGTCATATCCCATCCAAATTACATCAACAGTTTTTGTGAATATCAGCCACAATGGGGCTTGTGGGCCGGTATGCCAGAAAATTCAAAATGGCTCGCCTTCCAAAATCACACTTTCTAACTAAATGAAATACCTTTCATCACTCACACCCAAAGACTTACCATTTTTGGCGAGACAAGATTAGGCAAAAATTCGTCAGGCGCTCGAAAACCACATTTTTGGGTTGGCAGTCGATGTCTCGACCCGATCGCTACGGCCGCCGCATAGCCCCCATCTGTTTTCACATCCCTCTGTCACTGAATGCCCGAAAAGGTTTCGGAACAATCGCCAGCCTACACGCCATTACATTTCATTATGTGAGTGTTCGTCACTGGGAGGCTATGTTCACTCACCACCACGAAAGACAACTGTTACTGAGGGGACCTCTCAAACTAATTAATTGGGCTACAACTGGCGGAGGGCAATCTTAATTATAAATTTGGCATCAACTGAACAGCCGTGAAATGATAATTTGAGAAGCCCAAATCAACATTCAAAAAAGTGAGGCATACTTATGGACATGCCATTTTGAATTTTGAGGTACAAGGCAGCCATTTGGATATTCAAAAAGTTGTTTTTAATTTTAGCTGGATATGATCAAGGAAGTAATCTAGAGAATAGAAACGGCAATACACTTAGTTCTAACGAATGTGGTTGTACTTATCTCATACAAAACTCATACTCTGGCCAAATTAGGCGTCCTTATCATTTACAGCTATTTTGGGGATTTTCTTGTATTTTGATGCAGCCATTTTGAATTTTGAACACACCTGACACAAATGTCTTCTTTGTACCCAAACCATCCTAAATACACCGTAAAATCACTACAGAACTGCTAGTAGCACAGTGTGATATTCTCATTTAGTTAGAACGTGTAATTTTGGGCGCCATTATGAAGTTTTCTGGCATACGGCAGGCCATTTTGGATTTTTAAAATGATTAACAATCGATTTGTCATTGGCTGAAAACACATATAAATGCACACCAAAATTTACAATAACTTGTGGCCATAAAACATAACACGGATACCCTGAAAAATTATATAATATTTTTCGTGACCCCCAAAATGGGAGCATCCCCGGAAACACGCACTCTTGGGGCACATTTTTTTCAAAAAGCGGCCGGTGGGATCGTGTTCCGCCATAAAATTTAGTCTGCGAAACCCACTTCACAACATAATAAGTGATCACCCTTTCCCATCTCGTTTATGTCTGAGACGGCTGACTAATAGTTGTAATATACATTTCATCAGGTTAACAGTCTCAATATTATTGGGCAGAGTTACTTAAGGCTCTATAGGCAGCCTATTTTGGTGTAGATATCGTACTTTGTATGGCGACTCAAAACTTGAATTTCTGTCGAGTGGGCAAACTACACAAGCTCGTAACTGCGCTAGACTACTACTCTTGTTGCACGACCACGGGAAACATAGCCTGTGTAGATACGACATTGTTATTATCTTGTAAAGCGATGGTATTTAAAAAGGTTTGTAAAAAGGTTTGAAAATAAAAAAAATAAAATATTTGTTGAAAATAGGCAACTATTCTAATTTTTCTAACAGAATTTGATGGGTCTAATTTCAGCACAAAAAAACCTTAAAAACATATCCTAAAAACTGTAGTTACCCCTCCGCACCGTTTTTTTCTTTCACGTCATATTACGCCCCAGATACTATGATTTATCAACAGTTAAATGAATACGACCGGCATCATCTAACAATGATTGTTCAAGTATACTACGGCCTCAGAATTTTCAATTGCAGAGTTATTTAGAGAATTCCGACGCTAATTAGGTGTAGATAACGACTTTGTTGGGCTACTCAACATTGAGTTCCCGTGTCGTGGTGGCAACAAAGTCGTAACTGCGGATAGACGTACGACTTTGTTGCACGAACACGGGAAATCATGTGTGTAGAAACGCCATTTTCAAGATAAATTCTAGCCAATTACTTCCTTCCTTTTAGTCGACTTAAGTGGGACTGAAAATATTTAATAAGATACCTTTTAAAAAAATCATTTTTACTCGTGTGTAGAATGATATTTTCATTTGAAAAGCTTCACAATAGAATGAAACACAAAAATGTGCTTTCTTCCCTGTTGTAACTTCACATGACGAATTATTATGGCAAGCCAGAGTCGGACCATACATAGCGCATATCTACGTCTATTTTTACGACTTCTTCTCTATGTTGAGCATAATCATGCTGATCGTCTACTTTCACCGACAGTTCATGTAATTTGAGCAATTAATAGTGACGTCTATCTTTCGGGGGCGACGTCCTGTTTGTTGAAATATTTAGGCACGCCTCTATCTTTCCGGCGAAGTGGTTCTGTATGTTGAAACATCTATGTGACGTCCTCTTCTTTAATTTTTCTATTCGGTTCATCTCTTTCATGTATAAATTATTCCGGCGATTTCGTTGACTGATTCTTAGATTTTGCAGATGGCCTATTGCATTTCAGTGGTCGGGCAGTACACGGCTGTAAGGCTAGATGAAGTTGCAGATAGCTTTGTCTAATAAAATGTGTATCGTGCTGCACGCGCGTCGCATTTTAACTTCAGACTTAGGAACAGTCAAAATGAGTTGGAATACTGATGACAATGATATTGCACGTATATAGGCGACTGCAGTAGTTTGTCACGTGTTGTATTAGTGGCAGTTGGCCGTTTGCTGATGAGGTAAGCAAAATATCACATTTGACTTACAATATTAATAGTAGCTTAATGCTCAACTGGTAAACAATTTTCTTATTCTTACATTCATACACCCCCTCCTAGACATAGTCCTAGACAAAACGTGTTCATGTTATTTTATATCACTGTGTTTTTCCGGGGCACAGCGCATAAACAATGATCATGTCCGGTTTTCTGGTTATAACCCACTTGCGTTCAGCAGTGGCCTAATCAGGTCTGGCCGCGCTCTGAAGGCGTAAATTCATCCGGGCAGTCTTGGGAAATTATTCGGCTCCTGGGAAGGGGGGCAAACAAGGCCAAATTTTTTCCCGGTCAGGGGGCTAACACACTGCTGATTCACTTATGGCTGATTTTTGCATACTTTTTTCGCTTTTTCCCTGGCACAAAGTCGTCTCGGGGGGAGGGCCTGTTACGTCCACTATGCGCGTTGAGGCGTGGAACGCGTCCCTTTGCAGATGTTTATACGTACGTAGACGATACAAGCCCCGTTGTTGCACTCGTTAATGTGGAATTCTTTTGCACGATCGTGTAGGTGTGGCACAGACCGTCTACGGTCAGTAACGCATGGCGCATACGACGGCCGCCCACCGGCTTCTCCAACTCACGGTACCCTCCCAGTCCTCACATCCTATGATTAGCCTATTGGAACCCCTACAACACAATGCATGTCAGTCCTTTTTTCGGGCGACAAACGTAGGTCCGAAGATTTTACATCGCGAATACGAAGCATCAAATATTGGCGTATCAACATTAATATTGAGTCATTTCACTGTGGCGAGAAAATTTAAAAACAAAAGGACCGCCCTCTGCGCTAATTCTTCCTATCATCGCCTTCCTCCCTCAACCAAGCGCGTAGGAACCAGCGATATATATGCATTCTGGATACTCGCGTCCTCTTAATCTTCGACTCTAAAAATACCACATAAGCGCTTGCGGCGGAACTCTAAGGCGTAATCTCCTCGGTGTTATCTCGTTCAAGGCCGTAAAGTCAAATTACGCGTCGCAGAAACAATACAAACGAAAATACCGGTTTTAGCATGCTTTTTTCGCCACATTTGCTGGGGGAATAAGACGCACAAAAGTAGCTCCGTGACCCCGCAATTTTTACTTTCATTTTTGGGACGTATATGGTTGGGACCCTGACATAAATAAAAAATAGAAAAATTCCCGGAAGCGTTTTCTTGCTGTGATTGATTTTTACACCATTTTATCACATTTCCCATAGAACTGTGTACAAATTTTGCCAAAAAATGCGAAAATTCCAGGATGAATTCGATCGTGCAGCATCCACCTTAAGCGCAAATAACTCCCTTCAGCTGCCTCAGTTATTTAAGTTGGCCTACTCCAAAAATGCAGAGAAAATGATACTTTTTGCTAAATTTCAACTTGAACACTAAATGTGGTGAGTGGAATATGTATGAACGGGGATGTCAAAACGTTAACTATGCCGTCGGCTTCGCCTCAGGCATAGTCATAACTTTTACATCACCTTGGGCCTATAATTTTAACTATGCCCCTCAATGCAATCAATATTTGTATTATGTAAAATTCTAGTTGGACCGGTCCCTGGGAACTGTAAATCCCTATTCCAGAAAAATACAGAACTAATTTTTTTGAATAATAAACATTCTTTTGCACTACACGTGTTATAATGTGGGTGAATGCTATTTTTTAAGCACACTAATTGGGAATAAATGTGGAATTTTTCAATTTGGTCAATTTTTTGAAAAGGGACCAAAAACATATATTTTTAGGGTGTTTTTGCAAGTTTGTTTCACAACATGTACAACGACTTGGAGTAAGTCTAATTTCAAAATTGGTGATAGTGTTTGTAATTTCATAATTAGAGGAATAATTCAATATTGAAATTTGAAAAAACAAACACAAGTTGAGGGCACCCCAATTAGACTCAAATCAAGATTTTTAATGGTTATACGTGATCCACAAGTCTGTTCCGTTTTCAACAGACCTTTTGCAAAGAAATGTTTGTTGACCTATATCTCAGAATTTTGTGTGAATTGTAAACATTCAAGTTTTTACTAAAATTAGTGTATTAGCTTAACGCCCAAAAGTATTTCCTGATATAACACTATGGTAAAATATTTCAAGATAAGGAGTAAAATTAGTTCTGGGTGCTATATCTATGATTCGGAATTGGAGATTTCATTGGGCTGCATCACAACCCCAAATCGTATTGGTGATTTTTGATACACTACATGTTGATTATGACATCATTTCCCCTCCACCCACACCTTAAAGCGATTTGTTGTTTAGAATCTAATCGGCAATAGATAATGAAATATCCCTAAATAAAACTTATCAGATGGTTTTCATGGCCATTGGAGGATTCCTTGCGAAAAATCCAGATTTATTCCGACCATAGACACAAACTGCGATCATGGAAGCTATATTGTTTATTCCCTGTGGTATATTTACAACTAAACATGCAATACCGAAACAGCACCAGCGAAAATATCCCATACGCGCATATATCTGTAACCACTTATCTCTATACAATGGATGGCTACTAAAAAAAACCAAAAGTAATTGTATATTATGAATGGAGCACGGCGGGCATCTTGGTCTACCAACACAATACCATTCCAGGGACACTTGTTTAAAAGAAGTTGTATCCCGGGTGCACGTTAGAGAACATCCATCCCAACGCCAAATACAATGACTCCACCTGCACTGGCTTGAGTCTGTAGTCTGTTATCCACATTTCAATGGGAACAATTTTTATAAATGACCGGCACTTAACCGCCTGCTTGGGCTCTCTTTTGATGACCAATATGGCTATCAGTGCTTCAATTCGAGCCCCGGTTCAAATGCCCCTTGTATAGATATCAGTTGTTCGACCCACTAATGCGCGGTTCAGCATTCTACGTACTTTTCAATGTACCAGTTAGCGTTTCTTGTTGTATGATGCAGAGTTCCTATTTTTTATTTTAAAAACTATATTTCTCAAGAAATCCCCGGCCTCATTTATTAAAAATTAGGCATAAATGGACGTATGCCATTTTTGATAATTTATACATTTTAAAGAAAACTTAAAATTAAGCTGTGTTTTTAATTCAATGTAAAAGTAAACGCGATAGTCTTTCATACAGGCCATAGCTTGACTAACCACACCGATCATCTTTAATTGGTGTGAAAGACTAAACATTGCTTGTGGCAACACGATAGCGTAAAAACCAACGTGCGGCCTTCCTTAAATCGTCTACTGCGTCGAAAGTTATGCGTGAAATGGTCTCTTTCTTCTTCGCAAGGAATACTCCAATTGAACCATGCACACCATCTGGTACGTCATATTCAGGGATCATTTCATATATATGTTCCGAGGATTTATACCAATAATCCCTTTAAAAACATCAGGTTCTCCAACGACTGTCATCCATGATTGAAGAGGTACTTGGAAGATGCTTCCCTTTTTGATAAACAAGTTTATCGAGTGAGACCCTGTTTTTTTTTATAAACCTGGTTTTTCAATCGAAAAACCAGGTTTTTTCGAATTTGAGTTGTCATAGTTTGATAAACCTGGTTTTATATCGAAACCGAAAACCTGGTTTTTCCGCCGATACACTGGATTTTCACTGACAGTTTTTGAAAAACAATGTTTTTCGACCGAGAAAAACTATGACAATCGATTCGAAACCTGGTTGTGCCAGTTGAATGAAAACCCCAGAGTTATTGGCCATAATCCAGGTTTCTCGGTCGAATAACCTTGTTTTTCGATCGACGAAAAACCAGGTTTAATCTGTTCTAATGTGCAACATTCTTAGATATTACAGATATCAAGGACACCTTTATTCCTTATTTGTCATCACTATCAATAATAACTTATTTATTAATTTATATATGCATGAGGCTATGACCAATCATCATTCTAGTAATGATGTAATGTATACTAATATTCTGTACTAACCAACACCCATGTTAACCGTGTGTATAAGTTCTGATCACCTGTTACAGAAACTCCAAAAAATGACTAAGTCAAATAACCATACTCTAAAACTAATACAACATGAGTCTGTGTCAGCATTAAACAATCATAAAACCCAATCATTTCTTTTCAAATCATAATTATACTCTGCTTTCTCAACATACTAGCAAACTGAATATAGCACTGTTTAACTAATCCCTTCTGAGCAAGTACAAAAAACCTTTTTCACAATCAACCAAACAACACTCATGCTTAATTTGTTCCTCTCATGCGATGTTTTTATTTTCGGAAGGTGCTTATTTTTACCGGGACTTCTATATTTAGTAGATAGCCGGTCTATTCTCGTCGTCATATATTCATTCTCGCCGTCATATTTTATCTCGCCGTCATATTTTGAGTCATTCTCATCTCGCCGTCATATTTTCAACAGGTATAAACGTCGATTCACCAAAAAGGGTCGTTCAAGTTCAACATACAGAAGCGTCAAAACTTCGTCTATTATGCCCGCTCTGGTTGCCATAATTTTGACGGCGACAGGTATGACGGCGCCAATTACGACTACGACAATGACGACAATGACAATGACCACGGACGAGTCAATAACGACAATGAAGACACGAAGACAATGACGGACGACAATGACAATGACACTACGAAGACATTACGACGACGACGGCGGCAATGACGAAAACGAAGAGGACGAAGACAATGACGAACGGCGTCCATGGGGACGATGACATTATAACATTATTAATACAATTATGACGCACAGGTATGACGGCGACAATTATGACTACAGACGGCCAATTAAAAAAAAAAAACAATGCGTACAATGACGAAACGACAAGACCACGCGAGGACAATCACGATAACGCGACGAATGACCAATGACTACACGACACATGACGACGAAGACAATACTACGACAGTCAATGCGACACGACAACATTACTAACAATTACCAAACAATTACTTACACTTGTATTATAATATAATACTTAACATAAACGCAATGAGCCGATGTAAGTACCCAACGCTCGTCAATAAACCCGCCACAAAAAAAAAGAGGATCACCATAAGATACATCAAAAGTGCAGTCATCCATGGCCAAGCTTCCTGTCGTCGCTTCTTCACCACCAACGATCAAGGCGTTAATATCTGGCGCAATCGCTTGCCTTCCGCCATCTTAATCAATTTAAAACAAATGTTTAATAGCACCACCAATCGTGTATTCTTTGTAAAATTAATTTGCACACTTTCTAACTGTTAAAACGTTGATATTAAAATTTTTAATCTTGTTGATTAAAATTTTAATCACCTAGGCATTACCTAGTGAACAACTCATTTGTTGGTTAAAACAAATAATCAACGGCTAGTTGGTTAAAATATCTATATGTGGTTGGTTAAAACCTTTTTAATCATTTTGGTTGGATAATTCCTTTTGCTCAATTTTGGTTATGTGATGTTGGGTTTAAACTAAAACCATGTTGTTGGTTAAAATTTTAATCATTTGTTTTTATTAGTATTATTACTTAATAATGGGGTTGGTTAAAACTCCATCCTTGTTTACAAAAAACATTTGTTTTGGTATTTCGTGTAATATATTGAAGAGAACTGGCTTGAATAGTCTAGTCTAGAGTCTATGTCAATACTTCAATGAGGATCCTATAGAGCGTTATTCAGTCAGGCATAATAATCTCTCATTCGCTCGGTCGTCACTCATTGAAGTCTTGATTTTGACCCTAGACTAGACTATTCAACCCTGTCGAATTTTCAGCGACGAAGCTGTGAATCTCTCACAGACTCTGAAAATGCCCAAAATATAAGTCTCCGTACAACCAAACCCTTGCTAAGCAAGCCCTGAACCGATCAAGGAAGTCTGAAGTATATATGGTTATGCCTGATCCATATTACTGAATTAATTCACACTCGTCAGCAACGTCGTCACTCTCTCGCTTTAATCGTCCATGTTCGAATGTTGCCACCCTCGCTTTTAATTGGTCATGTGACCAATATTTAAAACATTGTGCAAAATAGATGATTTATCAACATGGCTTAAGATTTTAACCCCCATTGAACAATTTTGTCTGCAAAATATTTCAGAAACGTGTGTTTTTTGGTCGTACGTTTATGTTTTAATAATCTTTTGTTGGTTACGAAAATTCTTAATTACCCACATGTTTCAGCTTATTTTTTAATAATCACCGTACTATGTTTCAGTGTTTAACCAACGGAATATTAAATGTCATTTTCAATCACTAATAATTTATTTGCAATGTTGTTCGATTTTATAATCAACCCAACTTAATAACGGCGTTTTTAATATCTGTTTTACGGTGTATTAATATTGATAA